>PVIA01004303.1:79811-133031 GCA_004024845.1 Tonatia bakeri
AAAACATTAGGTAGCCAGGCATACATCTGTAACCTGTGCCTTTTGAGTCTCCTCTAGGACAAATCTGGGAACTCTCCAACACCGCACTATTACCTGTAAGCCTTTACATCCCGGTAAGCCTCTCTTTCCCACCCTCACCCCCAATCACCAAACTTCCTCCTAGCAAAACTTAACATTTAAGAATTTCGTGACACAACTCTGACCGGCCTGGCCTGGGTTCTTGGTCAGGGAACGCATCTGGGTTGTGGGCCAGGTACCCGGTTGGGGGCGTGCCAGTGGCAACACATCAGTGTTTCTCTCCCTTTTGCCCTCTCTTCTCTGAAAATAAAAACCTTAAAAAAAAAAAAAAGATTTCATGACACAAAATGAGAAACGTGGAGGCCTGTGCCTCGCACCGAGTAAAGAGGTTCCTGATAAAGTTTTCTTCCCTAGTGGGACATCCTTGGGTGTTAGAAATATCAGGTTATGACCAAGAAGACAACATGTGTAACACATGAGGCACACACAGTCTTTTCAAACAGATGCACTGGGCCTACATGGGAAGTTCAAACCCTGTGCCCATTTAATAGACGTGTTCAGTTATGAAACAAAGGGCAAAAGCAGCCCTAGATTTCTCAAACTTTCTCACACCATCTCACCATGGACTAAGATATCTTGCTTTCCAATTTGACCTTCCTGTCCCCATTCCTGATTCCTCTTTCTGGACAGTCCTTCAACTCCTCCTGCTGTAGCCTTCACCTCCATCTGAGCTCCCGCTGCTCATGGTTCAGAAGCTCTCCTGGGTAACAGGGTGGGTGTTAGAGGTCTGAAATTGGAAACACTTCAGGACATACTCAGTGGTACAACAGGGTGAGGTTATCATTTGAGGACCTTACTCTTCTGCACATAACCAAGCCAGACACAGAATCCAGTTTTTCATGCTTGAATACTCCATATTTAACCTCCTTTGAAAAGTATGCAAAATAGTGAGCCCAAAAAAGTTCTGATAGGGAAATCCTGCTGAAAACATGCCCAACTTTCCCACTGGGAAAGTTTAAACAAGAGAACTGTTATGAGCTGTCATGCAAGAGTCCCTTCTATACAAAGTCTTAGCTGCCTCAAGGGTTTTAAAAATCTTTAGTTATAGGGTCAGCCCATCCCTTGGCGCAAAAGCTCCACAGCCACAACTCAAGGGCTTTTGTCCCAGGTATAGACATCAAAGTGCTAATGCCCCTGGAAGCAGAGCTTAACTAAGGGGGCCAAAGATTCCTGATGTGCCCTTGGAGGTGTGGGAGTATACTCTGCACATCCAGAATTTCCTTGCAAGACTACACCCGTTACTCTTGACAGTGCCTGCTAATTGCGCATGTGCACTGACTAGTCTCCTCCATCTGGTGCTTTGAGGGTCAGCCTCAAAGGAATCTAAGACAGTCAACAAGAGCTTCTGGAACCCTTTCAGACAGTCCTGATCTTTTAAATTATTATCATAACAGAAAAGTGATTTGATACGGTTTTTTTGGGCAGCAGGGAGTCATGTCCCTATAGCACTTTGCAAAACTTAACATGTTAATTTTGTCACATAAATTTGGGCCAATGATTAAATTAGGCAAAGCAGGAGCCTAATAACAAGAACAGGATAACATTACTGTTTCTTCACCATCCAGTCCTAAACTTTCCAAAATCATGGCCTAAACATAAATTAGAGGCTAACTCAAGGGTTCTTGTAATATGAGAAACACATCAGTGAAAGACAACTGGAAATACATTATGATTATAAATGTTTTGTTTGAAAGTGGCTAAGAGTCAGTCTTAAAAGTTAACATCACAGAAGATTCTTTAACTGTGTGATGTTGAATGTTAGACACTGTGCCTATCATTCTGCAATATATACAAATACCAAATCATTACACTGTACACCTGTAACAAATGTACTTGAATTATACCTCAATAAAGCAATAAATTTAAAAAGCAAAAAAAAAAAATCACATTTATTTGTGAGTATGGAAGAACAATTTATATTGACTCAAGAACTACAACTTAATTTTTTTATTTAATGATTTTCTTAGGCTCTTTCTGCTTGTGTTAAATATACACATTTATTTAAAGAACATGTGTTTATCTCAATGAAATCTCACATGCCTAACTTAGACAAGACAGTTCCAGAAGCTGTAATCAGGCCCTGATGTACCGGCTCTGCCGGGTGGCAGGCAGAAGGTCAGGGTTTTGGTTCCAGCATCAAAGCACACAGGTTGTCGGGTTTCATCTGGCTGCTCCGGGGACCATGTTCTGTTGCTGAAGCCTCTGCATCTCCAGAATCCACTTTAAAGGATGTGTAAGCATCACCCACACATGAGATATAGGAGGTGTAATTCCTGGCACTGTTCTCAAATGCTATGTTTCATGACAGGAAGGTGACTTAATCTGACCAATCAGAGTCAAAGTCAGCAAACAACTCCTATCAATCAGAGCACGTAGCAACCCCCCAGTGGCTGAGGAACCCTGAGCCCACTCACACCAGCAAGTACAGGGAAGCCAGCTACAACTTCCCCCACTATAGCAAGGCAGCCCTTTCATGTATTTACATCCTCTTAATGGCTAAGCATCTTCTGATGGATTTTCCAAAGGATGAACAGACATGGGCAATTTTAATGTATAAAAGAGAAGGAATGAGCTTGGCTATATCCACCATTACAGGACAAAGGATACCACATTCAGGCCAAGACAAGGAATTTGTTACAGCAAGAATCCTCCTCACTGTATGCAGATTTTTGGAAATGAATTAAGGGACTGGGGCAAAGGTAAAAGTGTCCTCAAAAAGTCATGCTCTCAGAGTTGCCCACCCTCAGGTGTGTAACCGCACTTGCATCCACCCACCTACAGCTCAGCAGTCATTTTCTTGGCACTGAGTGAGGAAGCAGGAACAGAACCACCATTTTGTCAGGAAGTATCCATAAGCCATGGCTCCAATGCCACCACACAGCGTGGCAGAAGTGATGAGAGCAGCAAGCAGGAGCACCTGAGTGCATGTTGCACGCACCCAAGGACATGGAAGCTGAGTGAACTTGCCTGTCTTGCAGTGAAGGGATATCCTAGGCCTTCATCCCAGATTTCTACAAAAGGGGTTCTCCAATTGCTGAAAGTATAACCTGCAAACACATAATCCCGTGATCCAGAACAAACCCAACAGCTCTGGGTTAGAGCTGGACACATGGTACAAAGTTGGATTCTCCACTGTGAAGTTACCAATAGTCCTCAGCTATCCCCCATATGGCGTTGCTAGACCAGTGAGGAGAGGTTCTTGTATGCATCCATCCACATGGCAGTAGGTGGCAGTGTTTTAATCCTCTACAGCCTGTCTCCTATTCTGTAACCCCGTTGAGGACTGAGGACAAGGACACTGGTTCAGAGTGCACTTTCAAAGAGGATCCTATTAGCATACTAACAAAGTCACAGGAGCTGGGCTAAGCCCTTGCACAAGCTCCGTTGTGAGCCTGAATGCTGAGCTGCCCTAGATCCACCCAGCACCCATGAAACAATAGTGTCAGAAGCCTGGGAACTCCTCCAAGCCCACCTATAACAAGTACTGACACCCCTCCCCGTGGAGGAAAGTGATCTACAAAAGCAAAACTCAACTGTTCTCTGCAAAGTCTTTACTAATCACAGGCAGAGAAACCAAGAGATCTTAGAAGTCCTTCAGCAGGGCCCAGTGAGGGCTATAAGGAGGTACAAGCCTCAGGTGAAAAGGAACTTGAGGGACAGCTAAGTAAAGAGTTCATTTCCGGGGTCCAGCTATTTGGGCTAAGACGGCTCCTCGCCTCGCAGCAGGGGATGCTGAGGTGCCTCCTCCTCTCCAGCATCTGGTTTCTCCTCAGCGTCACTCCACCGCAGAGGCGCAATCATCTTCTTGGGCCCGTGAGGAGGTGGGCCGATGAGGGCCTCGATGTCATCGTAGTTTATCACTTCCTTTTCCAGCAGTGCATTTGCCAGCTAGGAGGAACAAAGGACAGTGTGTGAACCCCAGAGGACAAGGACACAGACAAGAGGCTTTTGAGAGCAGAGCACTGAGAAGGAGGGGGCCCCTCAGCCTCCCAGGAAGGGGATCTGTGAGCAGGATGCCCCCAGACAGACCACTTTCCCAGGGAAGCAGCGCACACAGGCAGCTTAAGCAAAGAATCACTCCCTGTTTCGACCTTGGAGATGATTTCCCAGCTGCAGCTTCATTAATTTTCTGCTTCCCTTCCAAATCTCTGCTTATCTAGGACAACTTCAATGTCCTTGACCAAACAAGGTGTACATGTATGGAGGTGGGAGGCTGAAATGCAAAATATCCTCAATGGAACCCTGGGGAGAGGAATGCTGGCGCTGTGGTGTGAACTGGGGGAACCTCACAGTCTGGGAAGGGGGCCTTGCTTCTCTAGATGTGGTGGTGGAAGACATGATGAATGAACTCTGTGGGCATCCTGCTGCTCAGTCACTATTACAAGGAATGCTGCCACAGCCACTCAGACTGATTTCTGTCACCCCCAAACTGGGATGACCACTTCCTCTGTGTGACTGCTCTAATATATTGCTAAGCACTATACCCCACTGATGGTGTGAGTCAATTGATTACATTTCATACCAAGGCAGGACATCCTCGGCCAACCACAGGGAGCCTGAGTCCTGTCCAGTGGTAGCGACAGTGCACACATATGACACCAAGGACCTTGTTAATGGCAGTTTATGGCTCCGCAGGTCAGGGATGCACTGCTCACAACTCCAGAGAGGCTAATGCTGCTAGTCTACAGCAACACTCGGAGGACCCGACACGCACAATTCCCAAGCTGGCAGAGCCGCATGTTAATCAAACAGCAGCCCATCCACTGAAGGCTGCCCACCTGAACTAAGGACACAGTCACTTCACCTCTGGGGTCAAGAGGCAACCTCAAACCAACACCTAGTCTTCCTGCAAGAACCGCAGACCCACCCTCCAAACACTGCCACAGCAGGCTGCCGACCACAGAAAAGCAAGGGGCTGTCCCAGCCGACAGGAGCCTAGGGAGACATTATGGATAAATGTTAGCAGGCGGGGGGCAGGAAAAGGACATTAGGGAAAAGCCAAGAAAATGGAGTTAATAATAACATATCCACATTAGTTCACTGGGTGGTGAAAAACGCAACCTACTAATGGGAGATGTTAACAACAGAGATGACTGGGTGTGAGTATAACGGAACTCTCTACTGTATTTGCAACTTTCCTGTAAACTTAAAACTATCCTAAACTTTAAAATTTTTTTCTTTTAATTTTATTTTTAAACTATATGAGCAGTGTTCTATATATTTTTTAAAGATTTTACTTATTTAGTTTTAGAGAGGGAAGGGAGGGAGAAAGAGAGAGAGAGAGAAACATCAACGTGTGGTTGCTGGGGGACATGGCCTGCAACCCAGGCATGTGCCCTGACTGGGAATTGAACCTGCGATGCCTGGTTCGCAGCCCGTGCTCAATCCACTGAGCTACGCCAGCCAGGGCAACTTTAAAATTTATTTTAAACGTTTCAGGAGAAGTTTGAGTTAGAAAAAGATTACACAAAACTGACCAGACATTAATAACTGCTAATGCTGAGTAATAGACACATGAGGGTTTACTACATTCTTCTGTCTACTTTAAAGGAATTGACTTGACATGTTTATAATAAATTACTAAAAAATGGAAATTATTATATTTCAGTTGAGTTGGGTAAACACATACTGGATATGGTGTTTCCTAAAATTCTGTGTTCATCAGAACTAGTCCAGGAAAGAGCGACCAGCTGTGCCCGCACAGCGTGGTGACAGCCAGCATCCCCACACGCAACTTCTGGAGAGACAGGCAGGACACCAGAGGTCAGAAAGCACCAAGACTCACCGCCTGCAGCTTGTCCAGATTGTCCTGCAGCACCTTCTCAGTGTGCCTGTAGGCCTTGGCTACCAGCAGTCGAGCTTCCTGCGAATGAAGGAGAGATCTATAATGAGCACAGCTAACCACTATTTACAGCGTCGTCTACCAGCTGGCTCTGACACCAAATCACACCAGAAAAAGACAGGTTCAGAAGCACAGCCTTTTGCCTTTCACAATGACCAGGACAGCTCTGCTGCCAACAGTTTCCCACCCCCAGCCCATGCCTGGGAACACCTTAGCTCAGGATGCCTGCCCACTATCAGCCATTCACACCCACAGATGCCCCACCGGCTCCTGGAGGCCAGGGACCCTGTATCAGTCCTCCGGGACCTGCAGCTGCTTCACATGCTCGTGCACCTACGGTTTCATCAGGAGCCTCACAAGGCCTCATCCAAGACTGCACACTCAGCAGGTCAGAGCGACAGAAGCCAACAGGAACAACCACAATGTGGCGGCACACAGGGCTAAGCACAGTGGGAGGCTCCTCTGAATAGAAATTTGCCCCCTACCACCACTGTGAGGCGGGACGGAGCAGAGTCCCATACAAGGTGTAGCTGCAGGGGTTGGGCACTCACATGATCCATCATCTCCTGGAGGCCCTGGCTGAAGGGGCGCCGTCCAATGCCTAAAAGGCCCTCCTGAGCCTCAGGGAAGGAGATGGGCCCAATGCTCGGTGCCATCCCAAACTGCTTCACCATGGAATAGGCAATACGAGTGACCTTCCTCAGGTCGTCCTGTGCCCCTGGAGCATGGGGCCAAGAAAAGGTTTCTTTGCTGAGGGTGCAGAGTCAGGGCACCTTGGAAAACCCACTGGCACCTGGGCCTCACAGCAGATGCAACGTCCCCAGAGGACAACTGTATCCTGTTCCTTAAAAGACAGAGTCTCAAAACTTTTTAAAATGCTGTTCTGTTTAAAAAATTACTCTGAGCCCTGGCTGGCATAGCTCAGTGGACTGAGTGCGGGCTGCGAACCAGGCATCGCAGGTTTGATTCCCAGTCAGGGCACATGCCTAGGTTGCAGGCCATGTCCCCCAGCAACTGCACATTGATGTTTCTCTCCCCCCCCCTTCCCTCTCTAAAAATAAATAAATAAAATCTTAAAAAAAAAAAAAATTACTCTGGCCCTGGCCAGGTAGCTCAGTTGGTTAGAGCATCATCTGGATATGCCAAGGTTGCAGGTTCAATCCTGATCAGGGCACATACAAGAATCAACCAATGGATGCATAAATAAGTAGAACAATAAAAATCAATATTCATCTCTCTAAAATCAATAAACAAAATTTAATAAAAATAAAAAAATAATGACTCAGGGTGCATATCTGCATTCACGTCACCAGCAGTTAGTCTCCAGCACAAATCCAGGTGTGCACGGGCACACGTGTCAACACTGAACCTCAGTGTCAGGGTTCAGGCAGGGAGCATCTGCTGCCTGCTCTCTGGACATCACAGTGAAACAGCAGCTCGAGAACAATGAAGGTGCTTGAATTACCAATAATTAACCAATTAAATGCACTTATAGTCTACAATACATGTATGTAAATGTCTTTGTAACCATTATTTAATAAGTCTTGCTTAGTTTCAAATCTCCTTTGACCATAGCTTATCTTTTAAAAAATACTTATTTGCATCCTACTATTCAAATACCCCATCAGATCCCGCCCCCCCCCCCCCCCCCCCCCCCCCCCCCCCAGCAGAGGGATAATGGATGTGAAAGCGCTGTGAGAACTCCAGACCCTCCAGGGCCAGCTCCTCACCAGAGGTCACCTTGTTGAAGGAGATGGTCTCCGACACACGGCCACCCAGGGCCATGCACATCCGCTCAAACAGCTGCTCCTTGGTGAAGAGGTGCTGGTCTCTTGGGAGCATCTGAGCAAAGCCCAGTGCAGCATTTGTCCGAGGGGCGATAGAGACCTGCAGAATGTCAGATGACCCAAGTTAGCAGGCAGGATGTGGGGTTTATTTATTTTCTTTTATTGATTCTAGAGAGAGGGGAAAGGAGGGAGAAAGAAACGTAAATGTGAGAGGGAAACATCAATTGGTTGCCTCTTGCACTTGTCCCCACTGGGGACCAAACCCACACAAGCAAGGCATGTGCCCTAACTGGGAATTGAAACAGCAATCTTGCACTTTGCAGGGTGATGCCCAACCAAGCCATATCAGCCATGGCAAAATACGGGGTTTAGAGATGAAGGTGGCGCAATATAAGATCTTTAATCAGCCCTGGCTGGTATAGCTCGGTTGGTTGGAGCATCATCCCCTACTGAAAGGTTTCAGGTTCAATTCCCAGTCGGAGCATATACCTACGTTGCAGGTTCGATCCCCAGTCCAGGCACATAAGATCCCCACTGTGGGCACATATGGGAGGCAACAGATTGATGCTTCTCTCTTGCATTGATGTTTCTCTCTCTTCCTTCCTCTCTCTAAAAGCAATGAAAAAATATCCCGGGTGAGGATTAAAAGAAAAAGACCTTTAATTAGAGGGTTTCAAAGCCATTAAGCAAATTTGCACTATCCCCATTTTCATAAGATTCCATCATTACAGAAAGCAGCTCACCATGGTGGGTGTGTCTTCCTTGCACACCACTAGGTATACATGAAGTAAAGAGCAACCAAGACAGGCCCTTTAGGTAAACCAATATAGGAGTGCAGGGACCAACGCCACCAAGGACCCCCCATCATGCCCCTCATGAGATTAGATGAAGGATATGAAAACTATCCTTGCCTTGGCCTCACCCCACAGCCCAACACCAGGTGTGGGTACAGCTCCAGCAGGATAAAGCATGCTCCTGAGCAATGAGGAGAGACCCAGGCTGCAGGCGCCATTCCTGAGGGCTATGGCCACAGGAGAACCACCTCACAGTGCCCTGAGAATTGGAAGGGGAACTTAAATCTAACACTAACGTAAACTACAACTGAAAAGGCTGTAAATTAACCACCACAGAGCAATGGGAACTTCATCTTCCCTACCAAAGCATGAGCCTTGAGCCTTAGGAGGGATGTTTTCTCATTATTGTAACAGTGGGGAATTGTAACCCACCCCAGTCTCTTAAAAAGAAACAACTTTTTAAGTTGTTTCTGTAAGTGCTGACTGACTGGTAAGTACTTTGTAGATAAACAGCATATCTGTATAACAATCCTAGGAATAACTTCGAAAGATACAGACTCGGACCCTCTTCAGTCATCATGGCCCCAGATATGCGACCTTCAATCATGGAGCCAAGATGACCAAACCAGGACAATGCACTCTGGACCCTCACGTGCCTTATCGCAGTGAACAGTGGTGGTCTGCACATAGAGAACTCTTCATTCCTCTGCCTTCAATCTCTTTGTTCTGCTTCCCCTTTCCCTCCTTACAGAAACCTCTGCCTGCACTGCGCTGTTAAAACAGGCTTCGGGACATGAGTCCTCGACCTCCTCAGGTGGTCAGCACTTGAATAAAACACTTTCCTGCTCACCAGCACCTGTCTCACGGTTTGGCTTTCACTGAAGTGACAGGTAGGCAGACCTGTCACTTGTGACTAGTTTATGACTTTCAGCCATCAAATAAAGCAAAAATTCTGAGAAAAATAAATTTAAAATTGTGGTGCTTATGTCACTGTGGATATTTCTGCATTAATATTTTTTGAGATACTACATTACAATATTTATCCTGATTACTGAATTTTTTTAGTGTCCCATAAATATCACAACCTAAATGACTTTCCCACCTGCCTCATCCTGGGCCCGGCCCTTATCACCTACCTCAGTGACTGCTACATCCACTTATCTCTGTCACAAAACATGAGGCTCAGCCCTCTGATGAACACATAAAAGGAACTGGCCTGATCAGCAGGACATCATCAAACAAGCAGACAATTAATGCTTGTCAGACATTAAATACTAACATACCAGGCTGGCAACTGCTACATTGTTCCCAAGTTTGGGTCTTAGGGAACTGCAATGCAGCTCCTTTCCAGCTGGCAGAACCAAACCACTTGCACCTGCCAGTGACTACTTGCTCTGGTGGAGGGCACAATTATAACCCACACCCTTACCTTTACAAACTGGACACCCACATGCCAAACGCATGTATTTTCATTAATGATCATTCAAGGATCTCATGGTCAAGAGCCTGCACATTTTGGGGAACTATGATACCACCATTTGATACAAATAAATTTTCATCAAACTCACAAATATCTACAAAAGTAGTGTTTTTTAAAAAATGACTCAGCTCACTTCTTTTTAAGATTAGCAATCATATCAACACATTTTAGAGCTGACAGTAGAGCTTGGTAGTTCTTAATTCTGAGACTGACTGTAGATGGGTAGCAGGGCACCAAAGGGTCACGTGGCTTTCCAATGGTCATGCCCAGAACTGGACCCCACCAGTTTAGATGTAAGACCTCGTCCTGCTCTCTATTTCCAAGGTGAGGGCTCCTGCAGTCGTCTTCCCCCTAACCCCAGATCCACCCCGGGCTGTACTCTGTCTTCAGCAAGCACAGCCATACGGCGCTCCCGAAGTCAGCTTCATCCAGGGGCCAGTCAGGCTCACTCCCCGAAACCCCAGACCTTCCCTGGCTCCCACCCCCAGCCCCTACCTTCATCACAGCCTCCGTGTGCTCCAGCAGCCAGCCCACCAAAGCATGGCCTGACTCATGAAACGCAACCACCTTCTGCTCTTCCTTCGAGAGGATCTTACTCCTTTTGGCTGTCCCTGGAAGGAAGAACACCCAGAACTCTGAGCTCAGGCCCACTGATAATCCTGTGTAAGCACGCAAGAACCTTCCTTGCTCAACCTTGCAAGTTTTTAACTGTTATTAAAGTGAGATCCTCATGGGACATTCCCCTCCTGTGTGTCTGCCCCAGGCTGACCCCATCTACAACTATTCCTCACTAGTACTCCAATTTGAAGGAAAACTCATTAGGTAGGGGAGGTGTTGGAGGGGGCTGTGTTTGTTCACATTTCTATAAATGGTAGAATAATCCAAAAAAGCTCCGGCAGGCTTTGTGGGTGGGGCTGAAGAGCTGACAGGGTTAGCGGGGCTCCACTCCAAGCTCTAGGTTTCTTGTTGGCTTTTCTCCCAGAACTAGCAGGGCTAACCACAGCCCTTGTGACTCCACAGTTCTTTCACGCTTAGCAGCTGACTACCTCTTGTCATGGTGACTTTACCTTACGTTTCCCCTGTTCAAATTACTGCTGAGGTTACATTCACTATCCCAAATTTGCCAAACATCCCCAAGTTTCCATTTTACGCAACCTGAATAAGCTCTAGGTTCACGGTATTTACTACATCATGCTACCAGGATCACCTACCACGTTTACCATAAGGTTATACATTCTTTCTAAGATGCACTGGTTATGGCAGATGAATTGTTTCAACCAGAGCTAATTATATGAGCCTCAAAATATGAGCTATCACAGCCTCACAAGACAGGCTTTGCCCGAATACAACTGTGCTCCTGCTCAGGCAGACCACTCCAAATAAGTACAGGAGAGCTTGTCTTGTTCTAAGCACTGCATACATCATCGGGGGGTGGGGGGTCAGTATTCTATTATTATTGTCTTTGGTCTTTCCTGCGTTGATGGTATTACTATAAGCTATGAATTTCCATGTAAAAGTAAATGGCTTATAAAAAAACAAAACTTATAGGAAGAAACAGCGACTTTAGTTCCTTCTGTCTACACAAGATTGCTCCCCTCCTAAGCTGCAGACTGGGAACCTGGTGACACTGGTTCTAGGCTTGAACTCAAACTGGGGGTGATGGGAACATGCTTCATGCAGGCACGGCTTAAGACAGAGGGCTCACTGCCTACAGAGGGCACGTGCTTCTCAGACGCCTGTGGGAAGGACCAGTTTCCCTTTTTAAAAAAACATCCAGTGTCTTGACTGACACTTTTGCTTTGAACCCTGTTCAGAGACTAGATGCACTGCTCATGTCTGGATTTTGCCACATGGAGGTATGAAAGTTCCAAATGTTTCTCTCAGTTTCAGTCCTGCTCTCATAGAAGCCCCCGGACTCCACTTTGAGCAGCAATGCTTAAGTACTGCCGAGAAGCACCCCAGTGCTCCACTACCCAGACACCTCTCCCACTCCTGTCCAAGCAGAGGACATGAGCTTCAGCAGAGACAGATCTGACCAGAGCACAGCCCTCAGCAGACATCCCCCTTGTCCTTGGGCAGTAGAAGTACAGACCCCTGATGACATGCACACTGGCCTGTCCATTTGCAGTTGGCTCTCGGGCATCACATGATGGGTAATGGGCTGAGTCCCACTCACATTTGGGTTTGCAAGATCCTTTTATATTTCTATTTGAAGAGTGTCTGCTCTTAAGCAAATCTGCAGTATTTTAAGCTGTGCAAAAGTAAGTCAAATTGTAAAGTCCTGACTTATGAAAAATACAAATGCTTTACATAGTTCCCTCTTTGCTGATAAGGCCGACCACGTGACATCTAAGCCTGATGTGCTCCCTCCATCCCACCCTCAAGTTCACTTGTGGGATCTGTGCCTCATACCCGCAATGACGCGCTCCACAGCATACTCAAAGTTAAACGTGTGGACAGACGTGTGCCCTTCCCGGGCAGCGTGTAGGGCAGCCTCATTACAGATGTTGGCGATGTCAGCACCTGCCAGCAAAACAGGGGAGGGCAAGAGTGTTGGCTCTGCTCCCTCAAGGACTGAGAGGAGGGAAGGGAAGGAGTGGACCATGAGCAGATGAAGAGGGGTAGGGGAGTGGTGCAGGAGGGAAGGCATGGTGAGGGCAGGTGCCAGTGCTCAGGCCCTCCTGGACCCGAAGAACCATTTCTTCACATCCACTCCGACTCCTTCAGTCCGTCTGCCTTCCCCACTGCTTCACTACACAGCTGTGATTAGCACACTTCCACGCACCATCTGGTGTTTCATTCCCCCTGACAGTTCCCATGTGTACTGATGGGTGAGAAATCAAAGGTTATCTAGTATCCAAAAGATTCTAGTTAAGGACATTAAAAAACTCAAAAGAAACAAGTAGATTACCCTTTAAAATGAGAACCACACAGAAAAAAATCTTTTTCTTTTCTGTTGAAATTTTATGAGTTTGAGCCAACCTGACAATTATTGGGAAGCAAAATCTCAACAGATTGAGAAAATGCTTCCAAAATACCTTCATTTGTGATGTCTGTGTCTACGAAGTAAAACCAGGACCAAGAGGGAGGACAGCGGTGCACAGGGCAGTGCCAAGGTCTGGCCAGGGCAGCCTCTGGTGGGAGCAGTGGAATTGCGCGATCTGAGTTGGACAGGAACTGAAGAGCCTGTGTGTGAAGCCCTAAAGGCAGAACTTCTAAGACCGCCCACAATGGGGACACATACATGGGGCACTCTGAACGCAGGCAACAGAACCACCATTGGGTTCTCTATCACCTGGGGAGGAAAAGTAAAGTGCTGTGCAGCTCTTCTATCTTCTGCTGGCTCTGCGTGCACAACCTCACTCGCAACCAGACCGTGCTGCCCAGAGGAGGGACAGAGGGCACCTGGGAGAGGCCTGCACTCGTGCATGAGGTAAAACCACTTGCCCTCCACTCTCAGGACCAACAAGAATCAGCCCCCGTACCACTGAATCCCGGCGTGAGTTCTGCCAGACGCTGAGAGTAAAAGCTGCTAGCCTGGGTCAGCTTCAGGCTCTTCAGGTGCTGCTCGAAAATCTCCCGCCTTTCCTACCAAAGACAGGGGAGGAGGACAGAAGTGTGGGCCAGCATGCCCACCATGCAGACAGGAGCCACTTGGGAGGTACTCTCTGGAGTTTCCTCATCATCAGTCATAACCACAGTTTGTGAAACCAATTTAGAGCTGCAAGCAGCATTGCAAAATGAAAAGAAAAAAAAAAGGAAACAATAGATGATAAAGTGCATCAAAATAACAAAGGCTATTTTGTGGAACTTTTGATTCATGCACATCCTGACATAAACACTTCCTACACAGTCAGGAAGATGCACAGGCTCTCACCTCCACAGGCCCCATCAGAGAGGAGCCTCACACCACTTCTTGGAGTGGCAGTTTGAAAAGAGAACCCAGAATGGGCACTGGGTGTGCCAGGAGCCACAGCCCTATGCCTTTATGCATGTACCTCCAGGAACAGTAACCAACTAACCAATTATTAGGTCACCCTCCAAGCCCTATCCCTATCCCTGCAGGATCCCAACACACACGTAATCCTTATCAACGCACGCTGGCTTCCTGCTCCCACAGGGGCCATCACAAAGGCCTGGCCACCCAGAGACGAATATCCAACCAGAGGTCTGAGATGGAGGAAGCTGCTGGGGCTGAGAGGTCACCAGGGCTCCCGCCCCTCCACCTTTCAGGGCAGCTGCACAGCCCATGCTCCACAACTAAGCAGCACCAAGGCCTTGCTCTGGGCAATGGGAGAACTCTGAGGCTCTCCAAAGACTATGCTAGGAAACTCAGCTGAGACAGTCCATTCAACCCCAGATGCTTAAGGACAAAGGGAAGAACAACGTGCTTAAAAAAATATGCTGCAAAACCACAGGAAGAGCAGTGAGTTAAAGGAGGTCTGGACAGACAAGTACCTGCATCCGGACCAAGGAGGACAGTCTCAGGGCACACTGACCTGCAGCGTGGGGAGGTCGATGAAGACATGTCGGTCCAGTCGGCCTGGCCTCAGCAGAGCATTGTCCAAAATGTCAGCTCGGTTGGTGGATGCCAGGACGATGACATGGTCGGTGGTGCCCATTCCTGAGGGACAGACAGTGGCCTCTATGGTGGGGGTCCTCAACACTGTGGGCTTCCCTATGAGGTTTGCAAGACACAGGACAGGAGAGACTTCCTGCCAGGGTCCATGAGAGAGGACTATAAGCACTAACCCAGGATTTATCCTTCCATGAGAATTTTTTTTTGCTTTATTTATTGATTTTAGAGAGAGAGGAAGTGGGGGGAGAGGTGGAGAAGGAGCACAGGAAAGAGAGAACTGACTTGTTGTTCCACTCATTCATTCATTCGTTGGTTGATTCTTTTATTGAACCCACAACCTTGGTGTATCAGGACAAAGCTCTAACCAACTGACCTCCCCAGCCAGGGCCCCAGAGAGCTTTCTACAAGATTGCCATAAGAGCAAGAACTTGCCAGTTTTACCTCCCCCAGAGGCCTCCCTGGAGAGAACTGCTAATAGAGCGGACCCGGGAAAAAGGGCCCTCCCCCCATGCTTCATTACTGCATTTCCCTGGGCCAGAGTGACCACTACAGGCACCTGGGACGTTCCACTTCCCTCTGATGCTTGGGCTGGGGGCCTGGATTTTCTGCCCCAAGTTTCTCACATGAGAATTAATTAATTTATTCATTAATCAGTTTCTATGTGGGATGGTTGATCTTGAGCCTGCAGGGAGTAAGCTGGCCCCAGATTTCTCCAAGTCCAATTTCTTTGCCTCCAATTCTTACGTGTCCAAAGACAGGGAACCACAGATACGCCTTCATAGGAGGATTCACAAGAGAATTTAAAAGCGTTTTCAGGAACTATCCCAATAAATGGCCCAGATCTGCAACTGCAAAAACATGTTTATGAAGCAACTGGGGACTCTCAGCACCACTGGGTACTAGTTAGATTGCTATGAAGAACTTACTATTAATTCTAGAGAGAAAGAAACATCGATCAATTGCCTCCTATATACTTGCCGACTGAGGATCGAACCCGAAACCTAGGTATGTGCCCTGACCAGGAATCGAACCCGCAACCTTTTGGGGTATGGGACAATGCTTCAACCAACTGAAATACCCGTCCAGGGCTAAAGAACTTTAAAAAAAAAGATTTTATTTACTTATTTTTAGGGAGAGGAGAAGGGAGGGAGAAAAACATATCTGTGAGACAGAAACACCAACCAGTTGCCTCTTGCACATGCCCTGGGTGGGAACCAAACCCACAAACCAGGAATGTGCCCTGATTAGGAATCAAACAGGTGACCTTTCACCTTGCAAAATGACTGAGCCACATCAATCAGGGCTAAAGAACTTATTTTTAAGTTATATGATACTTCTCTGAATGTAGAGAAATACATTCAGAGTAATATAGAGAAATACATTCAGAGTACGTAAGATTCAGAACTTTGGGCTGCTTTAAAATAACCCACTGGAGCACTGGCTGGTGTGGCTCTATGGTTTGAGTACCAGTCTGCAAACCAGGGTCACCAGTTCGATTCCCAGTCAGGGCACGTGCTTGGGTTATGGGCCAGGTCCCCAGTAAGGGGCATGTAAGAGACAACCACACAATGATGTTTCTCTCCCCCTCTTTCTTTCTCCCTTCCCCTCTCTCTAAAAATAAATAAATAAAATCTTAAAAAAAAAATAACCCACTGGGGAAAAGGAACAGGGAGGGAGGTGTGCATGGTCTAGGGCAGGGCAAGTAACAAGAACACTGAAGCTGATCTGGAACCTAGGAGCTCACTGCACAGTTCTGCTTGTGTGGATGTTTGAAAAGTTCCATAATACACAGTTTTAAAAATAAAGATGCCATGACCTATCTTTTCCTAACGTAAAAAATTTCCTAATAAATTGGTACAGACAAATACAACTTTAAATCACCCAAAAAGCCTTTTAACAAAAGTAAAATGTAGAAGAAATATTACAGAATTAAACCCTGAGAGCATGTCAGGCACTGGGTATAGAAGAAACACAACAGCAAGGCAAGGGTAGACACCATGTCAGTGAAACACCTCACAGGAGACTGTCAGTTACTCCACTCCGGTATCCCATGACAATGGCAAGGGTCCCAGCAGAGCCCACCAGTACAGGGAGAACATGCACCTAACCAAGGGGCTGCTACCCATGTCACCAAAAAGCAGCCACCAGGGTAGCCCAAACTACATGTCACTCCCAAGAAAATCACTCCATGACTTCAAAGAACCGTCTCACGGAGATGTGACATCATTCCTGTCTGAGTTGCACTATGGAATGGGATAAGCCAGGGTGCCACAATAAGTCCAGTCCCGTTCATGTGCCAAGAGTGGAGAGTGCAGGAAAGTATCCACTTTGCTCATGCAGATGATGTCTTACTATCACTGACTTTTGAAACAAATTCTGAAAGAGGAACAAGCACCACCCACACATGTGACACGTCTGTCTCTCTGCTCCATTTGCTCACACTCCTGATTTAGGAAAAGTGAAGGACAAGGGAAAGGAGAGGCAGCTGGAGGGAGGTGCCCCAGCCAGATGCAGCTTCGCTTGCCAAGAGCCTCCTTGATGCCAGGAGGACCCTCTGCCACTCATCCCTAGTGTTGGTTGGGAAG
The DNA here is from genome assembly GCA_004024845.1 of Tonatia bakeri. Classification (NCBI taxonomy): domain Eukaryota; kingdom Metazoa; phylum Chordata; class Mammalia; order Chiroptera; family Phyllostomidae; genus Tonatia; species Tonatia bakeri. The sequence goes on from PVIA01004303.1 coordinate 96,957, forward strand.
ACCTGCTAGGGCTCACCACCCACATTTTTGAAATTCCTTCCTTCCACAGGTCAAGGCTATAAGTGCAGAAACCTGAAGTTACACATACAGTGAAAAAATGTTGAAAAACAGTAGGAACAGTGGGTATAGAAGAAACACAACAGCAAGGCAAGGGTAGACACCATGTCAGTGAGCTCCAACCAGAAAGGGGAACAGTGACAATCAAAGTTCTGCCCTCACAAGTCACCTTGACCTCCCTGCATAACAGAACCCTCATTCCAGGGCCTGGTCATATGGACCACAAGGTGAAGACCTCGTAGGGTTTAGTTTTTGAAAGTTTGTATTTTGAGAGTTCCGGCCAAGATGGAGGCATAGGCAGTCGCATTGTGCCTCCTCGCGCAACCAAAACTAAAGACAACAAAAATTGAGAAACAAGAATCAACCAGAACAGAGAGAAATTAATTAAACAGAAGTCGGGCTCCAGTACATCCAGACTGGTAAGGAGTGGGGGACTCGGAGGCCTTCGGAGAGGGGTCTAGGGGTCCCGGTGGGAAGAAACGCTGGCTGGCAGGCGCGGGCGCGCAGGGTGCAGACGGCAGCGGACGGACCGGTGGTGGCGGACCCTGGGCGTGGGAGGTGACTAGCAGACCCAGTGAGGGACGCAAGGCAGCTGGCTGTCCGCAGCCAGCCACAGGTTTGCGCACAAACTAAGCGAAAACGGGCATCACCACCGAATTTCAAAGCTTAAGAGCCCCGTCTGGGAACTGAGGCCAGGAGACTCTCTTAGCCTCACAGAAGACTTCTCGGGGAAGCCCACAGAGTCTGAGAAAGTGCATAAGCCCACCGCCTGGGAGCCAGCACAGGAAGGGCCCAATTTTCTTGTGGGAGGCCGTGGAGGGGACGGAAGTCCTAGAGACAGCGGAGCAGGTGCCATTGTTCCCTCTCAGACCCCGCCCCCACATACAACATCACAACCCAGTGACTGCGGTGCCCCGCCCTGGTGAACACCTAAGGCTCTGCCGCCCTTATGAAACAGCCGCAACCAAACCAAAGGAAAATAAAAAACATGGCTCAAACATACTTGAAAGCCCCAGAACCAATTTTTTTAAGTGACCAAGAGATAGCAGAATTACCAGATGCACAGTTCAAAGCACTGGTGATCAGGAAGCGCACAGAATTGGTTGACTTTGGACATAAATTAGATGAACAAATGCAGGCTACGATAAGAGAAATGAAGGAAAACGTACAGGGAAACAATAGTGAGGGGAAGAAATCTGGGACTCAAATCAATGGAGTGGACCAGAAGGAAGAAAGGAACAACCAAACAGAAAAGAATGAAGAAACAAGAATTCAAAAAAATGAGGAGAGGCTTAGGGACCTCCAGGATACCTTTAAATGTTCCAACATCCGAATTATAGGGGTACCAGAAGGGGAAGAGGAAGAGCAACAAATGGAGAACTTATTTAAACACATATTAAAGGAGAACTTCCCCAATCTGGCAAGGGAAATATACTTTCAGGAAGTCCAGGAAGCTCAGAGAGTCCCAAAGAGGTTGGACCCAAGGAGGAACACGCCAAGGCACATCATAATTACATTAGCCAAGACTAAAATGAAGGAGAGAATTCTAGAAGCAGCAAGAGACAAGGAGACAGTAACCTACAAAGGAGTTCCCATCAGACTGTCAGCTGATTTCTCAAAAGAAACCTTACAGGCAAGAAGGGGCTGGAAAGAAGTATTCCAAGTCTTGAGAAGCGAGGACCTACATCCCAGATTGCTCTATCCAGCAAAGCTTTCATTTAGAATGGAAGGGCAGATAAAGTGCTTCTCAGACAAGGTCAAGTTGAAAGAGTTCATCATCACCAAGCCCTTACTATATGAAATGTTAAAGGGACTTACCTAAGAAAAAGAAGATTAAAAATATGAACAGTAAAAAAAAAGTCATCAAATGGAGGGTTAGCAACAGGGAAGTAGGAGGAGGAGGGAGGGGGAAAAGATATAGAGAATAAGTAGCAAAGACAGTAGGTAGAAAATAAACAGGGGGAAGGTAAGAATAGTATGGGACATGTAGACACTAACAACTTAAGACACATGGACATGAACTAAAGGGGGGAATGTGGGTGGGAGGGGATGGGCAGGGTGGTGGGGAGTGAAGGGGGAAAATGGGCCAAGTGTAATAGCATAATCAATAAAATAAAGAATTTAAAAAAAAGAAGAAAAAAAAAAGAAAGTTTGTATTTTGACAACCCTGGCTAGGTAGGTCAGTTGGTTAGAGCGTCATTCCGATACACCAAGGTTGTGAGTTCAATCCCCAGTCAGGGCACATAAAAGAATCAACCAATGAATGCATAAATAAGTGGAATAACAAATCAATGTCTGCCTGTCTCTCTCCAAAATAGTTTTTTTTTAAAGAAACTTTATATTTTGACATAGGTGTAGGTGCACAGCAAGATGCAAAAATAGTGCAGAGAAGTCCCCTACCCCAGTTTCCCAGGTGGCATGTTAAGTAACTATAGCACAATGTCAAAGCCAAAAATCCCACCCAGCACATCCCACAAGCCTTATTTGACACCAACAGTCTCACCTGCACTTCTCTGTGTAAACCTCGTTCTCTGTAATTTTAACATGAAATTCTGTAACCTCCACCTTGATTCAGGTAGATTTCACCACCATGGAGACCTTCCTTTACAATCACACCCCTCCTCCCCTCCCACCTTTCCTACCCCTAGTAACCACTAATCTGTTCCCCCTCTAGAATTTTGTCATTTTTAAAGCCTCATATAAACTGAGTCATATAATATGTAACATTTAGAGGTTGGCTTTTTTCATTCAGCATAATTCCTTTGAGATCCATCCCAATAGTTTTGTACAAGGACAGTTAGTTTCTTTTCATTGCTGCATGGAAACCATGATGAGGACATACCAGAGTTTATTTATGCACCCACTGAGGGACATCTGGGTTGTTCCAGTTCTCAGCTATTACACACAAATAAACACTGCTGCACAGGTGTTTTGTGTAAACACCTCTCTAGGATGAGCACCCAGGAGCATGTCATATGGTAAGCATACATTTCATTTTTTCAGAAACTGGCAGACTGTTTCTCAGAGAGGCTACCCATTTCACATTCCCACCTGCAGAGAAGGAAACTCAATTCCTCCACATTCTCACTGGCACAAACTTGTTGCCACAAGTTTTTACTCTAGCTATCCTATTAGGTGAGCATTCCTATCAAAATCTCAGCAGGATTACTTGGCAGATATGAAGAGACTTATTCTAGAAGTTACAGGGACAGGCAAATAGCGAAGTGCTTCAACACTGCTGGCGAGAGCAGGCGGCAGGACGCCTCCACTCTGTTCAGTCTCACCGGGCTGCTCGGTGAGGGATGCTGTGTGGTGTGGGCACAGCACGGACTTGAGGCCAACAAGCAGACCAGGGAGTCTAGGAACAGACACTCCTGAATACGTCAGCTGAGCGCTGACGAAGGTGCAAAAGCAATTCAGTGGAGGAAGCACAGTGTTTTATACGGGAGGTGCTGGATCAACTAGACACCCATAGGCAGAAAAATGAACCATGACCAAAACACCACACCTTATACAATTATTACTGTGAGATGGATCCTAGATTAAAATGGAAAGGGCCATGTGCACAGTAGCAGGGGTTTTCTAATGGCTTCAGGCAGAATCAGAGTCTATTTTCTCCCACACTTTCTAACACAGAGGGTCAAACACGTCCATCGCAGAGGACACTCACTGCAAAGCCTTCTTTCTGCCCATCGAACTGTAAAAAGGTGACTGTCTGTAGTTTGCTCAGCTGGGCCCAGTGTTCTTGGATGCAGGTGCCCTTCACACATGGTCTGGCGGTCCTGCAAGGCCCACTCTGCCTGACCCGTGACAGGGAGGACTTCTCTTCCTCAACAAGCTTTTCCCACGACTGGCACAGCATCTGCTCTGCGCTCTGTACTTTCATGAATAGAAACTGCTGTGCCCCAAGGAGTAACAAAGACTCTTCAGACACAGCTGAAGGGCTTAGAAGGCTCAGCTGTGCTGTGCACACAGAGAGTTGTTTGCTACTGGCCTGGCCCAACAAGAGGCCTTCAGTCAGGGATTCTGGGCATAAGCAAATCCTGGGGCAGAAGCGGCTCTTTTTATGGCAGCAGAGAGAGGTTCAGCTCAGAGGAAGATGCCATCTGGTAAATGCTTCCTGGTGGGCTCAAGCCTGCCCAAAAGGGTGGTCTCTGTCTTCAGTGTGAAAAGCAGTATAAGCAGAAAGAGACAGACGTGCAGTGCTTCCCATGGCCCTAAGCGCTCAGTCAGTGAGAGCCAGTGGGGATCCCTTCATAAGCACCAGGAATGATGCTCTGTCACACTCAGAAGGGCATAGAACCACAGATGAAGTCATGAACTTTAACCTCACTGTATCAGAAAACCATGGCTCAGAGAGCTCAGAGAAGAGAGGACGGGTATGAACCCTGCAGCATCCTTCCACAGTCCACGAGCATGCCTCGGGTCCAAGGCTTGGATGGCAACCTGTGGGAGCTCAAAGACAAAGGTGGCCATCACTGCATCAGGCAAGGCAGTGGAACTTGATGACATGTCAGGTTTGGACTGTCAACTAATCATCAGACAATTTTCAAATAACTTCTCCCCTTTGTCAACTTGGTTTCACAAAGATTACTCATTCTTTTAAAGAGGTAACCAGAAGCTATCATTAAAATCTGGCACTTCTGATGGCAGAGCCATCACATGCATAGTGCTGGGTCCCAGAATGGTCTGTCACAGCTGACAGCAGGCCTCAGGCTCTGGCCAATCTCTGCCATCTGCCCACTTGACCCATCAATGCCAGGACTTGAGGGGTCTTTTAGATGTCTTTAGGGCTCGTAAACTACCTCTGGAAGCAATCACCAAAGCCACACTCAAGGTAAAACACCACTAAGAGATCATGGAAAGCTATTTAAAAGAAAAGCAATTCTGTATGGTTTCTTAAATGTTGGAGACCCACTGGGGGCCTGGCCAGGTAGTTCAGCTGGTCTGAGTGACACTCCGAACACCAAATGAGTGTTGTCAAGTGAGGCATTGTTTTATAATTTAGAAAGTCATTTGATCCCTGGTAAGGCACAAACAAGGATCAACCAATGAATGCATCAGTAAGTGGAACTACAACTCAAGGTCTCTCCCTCTAAAATAAATCAATAAAAATTTAAAACAAAACAAAAAGCCAGAAACCCACACCGGCAGCAGTGAAGCAGACCATGTCTCCCTTGGCCGCACTGCCGCTGCTGCCCCTGCCGGCAAGGGCCTGCACTGTACTGAGTACCTGCCACCCTTGACCAAACAGCGAGACGTGGAAATCAGCTAGGGACTAGCAAGAACTTGACAGCTGAAGGACTAGGTGTTGCAGCTTTTGCATTTGCAGTTCACTATGTATTTCAGATCTGGAAACTCTAGAATAAGTAATCATAGAAATTGCCAAGAAGATTTCAACTTCTAGCCTTTCATCCTACTATAAGACAGGATTTAAACAGAAAATGAGTAGGTGAGAAGCTAGTCTGAATTTGGGGGCAAGCTCATGTGTTAGCAAGGCCAAAATTAGAACAGCTCACAAGAGAATCATGATTGTGAGTCACCCAGATAAAGACGGATCTCTGTACTCAGCAACCAAAACAAATGAAGCATACTTGCCGCTGTGGCTCAGCTGGTTGGAGTGTTGTCTTATAACCAGAAGGTTGCGGGTTTGATCCCTAACTGGGTGTGCACGCTTGTGATCCCCAATCTGGACGCCCCAGTCCAGATGCACATAGGAGGCAACTAATTGATGTGTCTCACTCACATCAATGTTTCTCTCCCTCCCTTCTTCTCTCTCTAAAAAGCAATGAGAAAAATGTCCTCGGGCGAGGATAAAAATCAGTCAGTCAACAATAAATGAAGCAAAAGACTTACTAGATGAAACCACCAATCACTGATTGATACTCAAGGATTATTCTGAAGGAAAAAAGGGAGGGGTGAAAAATCAAAGTCCTGCAAATGTAATCTAAACTACCACCGTCATAATTTTCATAGGTGTGCTAACCATAAAATATTATTTATTATACTGTTAAGTGATAAAATATTTAAAAATTAGTAATAAAAAAGTTGGAGACCCAGAGGGTAACTTTTTAATTTTTTTTATTGGTTGATTTTAGAGAGAGGAGGGGGGAGAGAAGGAAGAAGACACATCTATCTGTTGTCCCACTTATTTATGCATTCACTGGTTGACTCCTGTATGTGCCCTGACCAGAGATCAAATTTACAACCTCGGTGTACTGGGACGACGCTCTCACCACCTAAGCTACCTGGCCAGGGCAGCGGTTAACTTTCTAAATTATAAAACAGTGCCTCACTTGACAAGCAGATCTCAACTGCCACAGCCAGGCACTGGGTGGAGGAATGGTTAGAGTGGGTCTGGAACACATGGCTCCAGGGTAGGAGTCCCGGGACTCTGGCCTGGAAAGTGTTTGTGAAGGACCCCCATCTCCGAGGGTGTGTCTCTTGATGGCTCATTTCTGTTTACCTCTCTCAAGACACCGAGGTATTCGAAAAATTCCTTATCAGGAAAGCTTGTTGCTCCTGTGGAAGACAGCTCCTCAGATCTTGACTGTTTGAGCCATAAGCAGTCCCTGAGCTGTGACTGGGTGAAAGACACGGGAGATGCAGGAAGTCTGCAAGATGGCTGCAGGGAACTGTTCTCCCAGTGTGACAACACCGCCCTTCCCTCCGCTCTGTCAGAGATCATACTTTAATTTCGAAACGGAAGAGCTCACAGAGCTTACAGAATGCTCCCATATGTGTGAGTTCCTCTGACCCTGCTCAAGACCGGCCCCACCACGCCCGCCCCAGGCCACAGTCGGAGCCTCAGCACCAGGGCCAGGCGCAGCAAAGACACGTGGGTGACAGAAACCAAGACTGCTATGTTTTCCCTGACAAAAATGCCCAACTACACCTAACTCTGAGGACACAGCATGGCATCAGAGGGGATGCCCTTTAAAGGGACTGGACTAGAAAAGCATCATGGTCACAAAAATGAACATGGAGAATCGGTCCCTGGCTGGAAGAGACAAAAGAGAAACCACAAAATGCGTCATGTTGGCTGCACTGGATCCTAGACCAGAAAAGGCACAGCTCTAGTCGAAGAGGCAACCTTCATGGACACCCTACATCCTGGTCACAGCCATGTCGGCCTTCAAAAGCTTGGGGGGGGAGGTATAAAGGGACTCTGACTGCTTTTGCAACACTTTTGAAAGTCTGGAATTATTTCAAAATGATAGGTTAAAAAAGTTTCACCCTTAGTCACATAAAATCAAGAACATTTTATTTATTTTTAAAGATTTTATTTATTTATTTTTAGAGAGGGGGGAGGGGAAGAAAGAGGGGGGAGAAAAACATCAATGTGCAAGAGATACATTGATCGGTTGCTTCTCACACTCTCCCAGCTGGGGATCTGGCCCACCAACCAGGCATATACCCAAACCAGGCATTCCCAGTTTGACTGGGAATCAAACTGGCAACCTTTCAGTTTGTAGGCCAACTCTCAATCTACTGAGCTGTACCAGCCAGGGTCCAAGAACACTTTAAAAGGGAAAATAAATACACGAATAAATGGTTCTTTTAGAACCAAAAATATGTTGAGAAAAAAGTGTTTCCCTCATCTACAATAGCTAAAATACAAACAGATTTGTGATTAAAAGAAAAGCTAAAAATGGATCTTACACAGGTGGGACATGAAGAGGTATTTGTATGAGCATGTTCATAGCAGCATCATTTACAATAGCCAGAAGTGTCCATCAACAGATGAATGGATAAACAAAATGTAATCTATCTATTCAATGGAGTATTATTCAACCTTAAAAAGGAAGGAAATTCTGACCCATTCAACAACATGAATGAACCTTGAGGACAAAATGCTCAGTGAAATAAGCCAGATACAACAGGATAAATACTATGATTCCATTTATATGAAGTCCTTACAGTAGTCAAATTCATAGACAGAAAGTAGAAGGCTGGGCACCAGGGACTGAGGTACGGAATAGAGAGTTAGTGTTTTGTGGGGATAGAGTTTCAGTTGGGATGAGAAAATTCTACAGATGGATGGTGGTGGTGGCTGCCAACAGGAAGAATGTACTTAATGCCACTGAACTGTACACTGAAAATAGCTAGAATGGTAAATTTTATACTATATATATTTCATCACAATAAAAATAAACATCCGGACTTCCAGCCAAGATGGAGACATAGGCAGTAGCACTGTGCCTCCTCGCGCAACCAAAACTAAGGACAACAAAAATTGAGAAACAAGAAACAACTAGAACAGAGAGAAATGAACTGAATGGAAGTGGACTACCATACATCCAGATCAGTAAGGAGGGGCGGAGTTGGAGGCCTACGGAGAGGGGTCGAGGGGTCCCAGCAGGAACAAGTGCTGACTGGCAGACGTGGGCACGCAGGGCGCAGACGGCAGTTGGCGGACCCCAGACGTGCAAGGGCAGCTGACGGACCGGTGGCAGACCCTGGGCGTGGGCGGGAAACAAAGCCTAAGAGCACCGACTGAAAGCACCGGTGGGGGTTGAGGCCAGGAGATTCTCTCAGCCTCACAGGAGGCTCCTCAGGGAAGCCCACAGAGTCCGAGAAAGTGCACAGGCCCACCCGCCGGGGGGCCAGCACCAGAAGGGCCCAATTTTCTTGTGGGAAGCAGCAAAGGGGACTGAAGTCCTAGAGAGAGTGGAGCAGGTGCCATTGTTCCCTCTCAGACCCCGCCCCCACATACAACATCACAACCCAGCGACTGGGGTGCCCTGCCCTGGTGAACACCTAAGGCTCCGCCGCCCATACGTAACAGCCACAACCAGACCAAAGGAAAATAAAAAATAAAAAAGATGGCTTAAACAGAATTTAAAGCCCCGGAGCCAATTTTTTTAAGTGACCAAGAGATAGCCACCCTACCAGATGCACAGTTCAAAGCACTGGTGATCAGAATGCTCACGGAATTGGTTGACTTTGGTCATAAATTAGATGAACAAATGCAGGCTACAATAAGAGAAATGAAGGAAAACGCACAGGGAACCAGTAGTGATGGGAAGAAAACTGGGACTCAAATCATAGAGTGGACTAGAAGGAAGAAAGGAACAACCAAACAGAAAAGAATGAAGAAATAATAATTCAAAAAAATGAGGAGAGGCTTAGGGACCTCCAGGACATCTTTAAAGGTTCCAACATCCAAATTATAGGGGTACCAGAAGGGGAAGAGGAAAAACAACAAATGGAAAAGTTATTTGAATGAATAATAAAGGAGAACTTCCTCAATCTGGCAAGGGAAATAGACTTCCAGGAAGTTCAGGAAGCTCAGAGAGTCCCAAAGAGCTGGACCCAGGGAGGAACACACCAAGGCACATCATAATTACATTAGCCAAGGTAAAAATGAAGGAGAGAATCCTAAAAGCAGCAAGAGATAAGGGGACAATTACCTACAAAGGAGTTCCCATTAGAATGTCAGCTGATTTCTCAAAAGAGACCTTACAGGCAAGAAGGGGCTGGAAAGAAGTATTCCAAGTCATGAAAGGCAAGGACCTACATCCAAGATTGCTCTATGCAGCAAAGCTTTCATTTGGAATGGAAGGGCAGATAAAGTGCTTCTCAGACAAGGCCACGTTAAAGGAGTTCATCATCACCAAGCCCTTTTATATGAAATGTTAAAGGGACTTACCTAAGAAAATGAAGATTAAAAATATGAACAGTAAAAAAAGACTTCAAACTCACAGTTAGTAACAACCATACCTAAAACAAAAGCAAACTGAGCAAACAACTAGAACAGGAGCAGAACCACAAAAATGGAGATCACATGGAGGGTTAGCAACAGGGAAGTGGGAGGAGGAGAGAGGGGGAAAAGATATAGAAAATGAGTAGCATAGACAATAGGTAGAAAATAGACGGGGAGGGCAACAATAGTATGGGAAATATAGAAGCTAAAGAACTTATGACATATGGACATGAAGTAAAAGGGGGGGGAATGTGGGCGGGAGGGGGTGGGCAGGGTGGAGGGGAGTGAAGGGGGAAAATGGGACAACTGTAACAGCATAATCAATAGAACAAAAATTCAAATAAATGAAACCTTAAAAAAAATAAAAAATAAACATCCCATATCTATACATACAAACACAAAAAGAGGATCTTACCAAAGTAGCTCAAAAGAAAACAATTCCACGTCACCTTTACTGGGTCGAAGGAAGGAAGGAAGGGAGGAAGAAAGGGAGGGAAGAAGAAAGAAAGACAGAAAGAGAGGGAGGGAGGGAGGGAGGGAGGGAAGGAGGGAGGAATTGTGCAGAAGCCAGTCCAGAGGTCATTTTCAAAGGTGGCAAACCCAGAACCTTCCCTCAGTGCAACAGACACATCAGTTTCCATGAATGTCCTACTCCACCCTCCATCTGGGAACCCTTCAACCAAGACAGCATATAGAAACACACAAAACAGCACAATCAACTGGGATCATTCAAAACTGAGAAACTGAGCCCTGGCTGGTGTAGCTCAGTGGATTGAGCGCGGGCTGCGAACCAGGCATTGCAGGTTCAATTCCCAGTCAGGGCACATGCCTAGGTTGCAGGCCATGTCTTCCAGCAACCACACATTGATGTTTCTGTTTCTCTCTCTCTTTCTCTCTCTCTCTCCCCGCCTCCCTCCCCCCTTCCCTCTCTAAAAAAATAAATAAAAAAAATTAAAAAAAAAAAAAACCCTGAGAAACTTCTTCATGGCCTGACCTGCCACTTATATTCCTAGGCATTTTTTTTTCTCTCTCTACCATTCCCTTGGCTTTTTACATTAAAAGCTGTGTTCCTTGAGTGCAGCAAAATGAAGAACAGTTCTTAAACTGACTTAGTTTCTCGTTATTATCACTAAACAATGATTCTCTGTGTGCTGATTATAACCCTCACCTATGGCAATTTGTAAGGTGGAGTAAAGGTACAGACCTGAGATTGGAGAAAAATAAAATGCACATGAGCATTAGTGTAAGGTTCTGGAACAACAAACATAAGCAGTGCAATCCAACTAGAAAAGGACTGTTTAGAAAGAGCTGAAAACCCTTCTCCCCAAGCAGAAGCAGCCAGGGAGGGTGCTCACCGTCCATTTCCACCAGAAGCTGGTTGAGAGTCTGCTCCTCCTCCGTGTTGGAAAAGCCAGACATGGTGGTGGAGCGCTTCTTGCCCACAGCATCAATTTCATCGATATAGACAATGCAGGGGGCCCGGGCCCGGGCCTCCTTGAAGAGGCTCCGCACACGGGCAGCACCGAGGCCTGAGGGGACAGAGTACCAGGGAGCAGACAGGTCAAGGGAGATGAACCCTACTCTTGGGCCAAAGCCCAGAGCTGAGCAGTAAGGATGAAGAAATCTCAGCAAGCACCCACTCATGCAACAAAACTAGGTCCTATCACAGTGGAGATCAGAGGACGCTCACCCTCCTGAGGCCTCCCAGGACCACCCAAAGCAGCAGCTTCAAAGAACATCATCACACAATTCTCTAAGTAAACACAATGTTCCCCATAATACAGGTTTCACTTTTCCTTCTTTATTCCCCCTATTTCATCAATTTAGCCGCCTGAGGGAGAACACATGAAAGGAGGGCTAACGTGGATAAATGTCAGGCAAGCCTGTCTGCAGCACCCCCGACGATGCCTACCTCCAATAACCTCCACGAACTCTGGGCCAGCCATCGCCAAGAAGGGCACCCGGGCCTCTGTCGCCACAGCCTTGGCCAGCAGTGTCTTCCCACAGCCGGGGGGCCCAAGCAAAAGTGCACCCTTCGGAACTTTGGCACCAAGCTGAAGGAAGCGCTCTGGGCTCTAGATAAGTAGCAGAGAATATGACACTAACCACAGGTTTTTCAAACAGAATTTTCAAGAAATGAACCCTCTAAAGGTCAATTCATATGCTGACATGAATCAGCTGTGGTGCCTTGAACCAATGTCCCAGAAGTTCTGTGTGTGGTCAGTGATCGGCTCTCCACCCTCCTGCTGGTCAACAAGTGTACACTAGGCCACACTGCCTGTTTAACAGTCAATAGCCTGTGTAGTACATGTGTGTCCCCACCTCAGCACAGAGAGCTCACCACGCAGCACACACATGATCAATGTAGTTCTCCCCTCTGGGAGAGAATTCATGCCCGTCTCCTGCTCAGCACATGTGCTTACTTACCTTCAGATAATCCACAAACTCTTTGACCTCCAGTTTGGCTTCATGCATTCCTGCTACATCTTTGAAACTGACTCCCTTCCCCATCTTGCCATCCACAATCGTGAAACGAGCCATTTTAAGCTGATTCTGGGCAGAGAGAACAAAAGGCAGGGTGCTGTGTACTCCCAGAGCTAGATGGGAGCCTCAGTGCTGGCCCTGCCCGCCCCACCCCTGCATCCCCACCTTCCCTCTGCTGGAGGGTCTCATGGACCCTCCTCCCACCTCCCAGAGGACTAACCCCCAGCCTCTCCACTCATGCAGACGGCAGTTAAGGTCACATTTCAGACATACAAGGGGAAGTGTTTATCTTACGTAGTCAACAGTAAGAAAGCTATCTAGCATCTAACAATTTGCCTTAAAAAAATAAAACTAAAAACTCCCCCCACAAACTAGGTAATCTAACACTATCTTTTGCATAAACCATCTTACATTTCTATAAGATTTTTCCCACTACTGTGTAATTTATTTTTCTTATTATAAAAGTAATTAAATACAACCTTGATTGGTATGGCTCAGTGGACTGAGCACAGGCCTGTGAACTGAAAGGTCGCCTGTTCGATTCCCTGCCAGGACACACGCCTGGGCTGTGGACCAGGCCCCTGGCTGGGGGAGAGCAAGAGGCAGCCAACTGATGTTCCTCTCACATCACTGTTTCCCTCCCTCCCTTTCTCCCTCCCTTCTCCTTTCTCTGAAAATAAACAAATAAAGTATTTTAAAAAACAAATAAAAGGAATTGAATACAGATGATACAGTATAGAATTGTACATGCAAAACCTGTATTAACCAATGTTGCCCCAATAAATTCAATAAAAACATTTTACAAAAATAATGTAGTTGCCCTGGCTGGTGTGGCACCAGCCTGCAAGCCAAAGGGTCGCTAGTCTGATTCCCAGTCAGGGCACATGTCTGGGTTGTGGGGCAGGTCCCCCATGGGGGGCATGTGAGAGGCAGCCGCACATTTTTGTTTCTCCCCCTCTCTTTCTCCCTCTCCCTCTGCTAAAAATAAAGAAAGAAAGAAAGAAAGAAAGAAAGAAAGAAAGAAAGAAAGAAAGAAAGAAAGAAAGAAAGAAAGTTAGTTTAAAAAATTATAAAATTAAAACATAAAAAATTAATATAGTAACAATCCTGGGGAGTCTTGGTAGAAATATTAATTGGTAAATTTCTGGATAGCAATCAAGCAGGCGAGCTAAAGGTCTTAGTGAGGTATATAAACTTCAACCAATCTACTTTTGGGAAGACCCATAGGCAAATAATTAAGACAAGCTCTCAAAAGATAAGTGTGTACAGAATTCATCAGAGTATTATTTAAATACAATGATAAAAATAAACAGCTAAAAATATGTAAGCAGTAGCAAATTGGGACACCATGCTGCCCAGGGAGAAAGCAGGAGATGCCCTCTGCAGATGTGGCCCCACCTCCCTGGCCCCTCTGTTGATGCAGCTAATTGGCCACATACAACCTAGTGGGAAAGAGAAGTGCACGTGATGACCAATGCCACAAAAATAGAGTATTTTTAAAGTATATTGTGGATGTCCTTTTAAAGACAACCTTTAAAATTTCTCAGTGTAGCTAGCAGGGAAACCAAAAACAGCCATGCCCAGCTAATGATGAAAACTGCAAAAAATGCTGCCCCGTGAACGCCTTTGGCTCAGACACCCCACAAGTCAAGGAAAAGGGGCCTCAATGAGAGCTGGTTACTGTGCCCCCTCCATCAGTCAAGCAGAAGAAAAGATGAGCTGCCAAATTATGGCTCCAGGCTGGCCTCTCCAACAGGTTAATTTTCACCATACATTTACTCTGTTGTTTATGGGAAAAGCATTCAGCAGGAACATACACACAAATCCTAAGACTGCTAGTTCAGTGAGATTTGATTTGTACAACTTACAAAAGCACTGAATCCTCCTTCCCTTCCAGTCATTCCAGCCAAACGAAAAACATACCACAGGATGGCCAAGCCTACTGCTGTCATCCCCAAGGCATAAAGGGCACTAGTGAGAGAAAGAGAGGCAGTTATAGGCTCAGAAGTGGCCGCCAAGCAGCTGACAGTTACACCTTACCAAGGCAGGGACAGGGACCACGGACATTTCAAAGATGAGAAGAGCTACCCCTCCCTCTGAGAGCAACTTGTAGAACAAATGGTCGTGAAAACGGTTTCCTTGTCCAGTTCTCACCAATTACCCTCTTTCATAAAGTCTGCCTAAACTACCGGATGAAGTGCGGAAATGCTGGAGATGCAGAATGTAATCCTGGCATGAAGCCAGAATAGTGGATACTGCACACTCACCATGTCATATAGAGCCTTGTGACAATTAAAGAACCAACAACAGTGGGTTTTCACGTTCAATAAGTTTCGTTTTCAAAAGGAGGCCATTAAGCCCTGGCTGGTGTAGCTCAGTGGATTGAGCACGGGCTGCGAACCAGGCATCGCAGGTTCGATTCCCAGTCAGGGCACATGCCTAGGTTGCAGGCCATGTCCCCCAGCAACCGCAAACTGATGTTTCTCTCTCTCTCTCCCCCTCCCTTCCCTCTCTAAAAATAAATAAATAAAATCTTTAAAAAAAAAAAAAAAGAAAGAAAATGTAAAGCAAACAAGCTTAACACATTTATAAAAAAAAAAGAGGAGGCCATTAATTTTGGTTAGTAAGGCAGAATAAGTCTAGAATAAAAAGTACACCTTGGGATGCCAGCCCTCCACATGAAGATGTAAACCACCCATCTGCCCTATACCCCTGTTATTCCTACAATAAAGTAGAGGTGCAGCCTCAGAACCCTGAGCCTTCAGGAGCCAGTGGATTGTAGAATTTAGAGACTCATCATTTCATAGATGTGCTTGCCAGTCACTGAGCCTTATCAGAATTACAAAGCATGTTCACAAGTCAACAATAAACCTCTCTACCCAGCTTTTAGCCACTGTTGGTCCCAGCATACAATTAGAACCTGACTGTGCTGACTGATCTGTTCCCACTAAGGAGCCTGCAGGCCCACGGCCCACAATCCCTAAATTCTTTCTGAAACACAGAACCAAGAATTCCTGCTGGATATTGGTGCTTCTCCCCTTTCTATTCCATTTCCCTATTTGTAGAAGACAGCTAACCCCACATGTGCTAAATTCATAAATGCAACCAGACAACTGGAGTAAGCAACTACAAATTCCAACAGGCTCACACATTTCCAAACTTCCCAGCATTATGTCATTCACTCATATGTTATTTATCCTCCCACAAGGGAGTCTAGTTAACTATAGGAAAGCCAGTTTCAGATTTCTGTGTGTGGTTTGTTTCTCACATTATAAAGCCATGCTTGGTCTAGTTCAAGGGCCGACAAAAATGACCAACATACTTTCCAAAGAATCCCGTACGCTTATAGGAAACTGGAATCCTGTCCTTGCCTTCGATGTTCAGCTCATCTTCAGCCGCTCGTAGCTTCTCTTCAAATTTGTCGATGTTTGCCACCTGCATTCGGTACATCAAGGCCAGTCTCTGGGGGCAGAAGGCAGAGGGACTGTGAGAGTGATGAAGAGGACAGACTGCCAATCCCTCAAACACACAGTTGTTATTCAGAAACTACTTTCACATCTAAAGAACTGTAATTGTCTCAAACACAATTACAACAAATTCTCAATAGATATGCTTTATTTTCACAAATGGAAACATTCTAGAAAATTGGAGGAGGAATTGCATTCTAAACTCAGCACCCTGTCCCACTCAACTGTGCATGCAGAACACAGAGACATAGTGACAAGTCTGAGTACTGGACTGATGATGCACAGCCCACTTACTAAGGCAAAAAATGCAGGTGTTGGGTTTAACCATTGGCTGAATCTGAAATTCAACTAAGTGGGTGTCTTTTTTTCTTAGAAAACCTTCCCCAGATAAAGAGACTAAGGAAGAGTGTGCAGATGGAAAGTTTCCTAAAGGGAAATCAGCACCTCCCCCAAGTACACAGGCTTCACTGAGAGGGAAGCTCAAAACCAGCCTAGGAGTCCACACTGAGTCCCCAAGTCCCATCTCAATAGGTTGACCTCATCACGGGGATTGATCACGCCTGGGCTAGGCTGGAGCCTCTGCAGAAGAAACATCTGTGCAATGCACAAGAGGCGGGCGCACGGACAGGGTGGCCCTCATTCTTCCCACCAACCTGGACTGTGTCTTACGGGTCCCACAGCATCTTCCTAACAGCCTACTCCACATGCTTTCCGAAGTTAAACTGTTCCAAGCTCCGGTTCTAAACACTCTTGCCATCTAACCTTAGCAACCAGAATTCCCCCAGGGCTGTTAAGAGCTGCAGAAAAATCTCTTGTGGAATAGCTGTCACTATGAGAGCAGCCAGCCAGGCTCACTTTGGGAGACAGCAGGCCAGGTGAAAAGGCAGACAAGAGGACCCACAAGTCACAACATAGTTACCGTGACCTGTGCTGTAACACCCAGTGGCTTCAGTTGCTGAATTAACCTAACAGACCCCAAGTATTTGATCTGGACTACTCCAATGCCTAGATCACTGGTCTGGCCATGTAACTGAGGTCACAATTGGCATAAAAGGGAAAAATGTAGAAATGATTCTCTTTCTATGCCAAGATCCAAGAATACAATGTATGATTCCAGAGGCCAATTCAATGCCCACACCCTCTGTAAAATTTTCTCTGGTCACCCGGGCCCGAATCATGCTCACTTCTGTAAGGCCCTACAGCAGCCAGCCAGGTCGCTCACTACTCAGAAACAAGCAGCATCCATCACCACCACTCATTTCTGAACTGTGCTGGAATTTAACTTTTGCAATTCAGAAAACTTATGTGTTGATGCCATTACCCCAACTGAATTATAATCCTTTGTAAACTGATAACCAGCTGAAAACACCATGTTGGAGACTTGATCTGGAAGAGAAACTTGCTGGGCTGCAGTGGACCTAAAGCCAAGCATCTTAAGATGGGATGAGCATTCCACTGACATCTCAACCCTATTCAAAAACCACAGTAGTGTGGCTCAGTGGATTAAGTGCTGGCCTGAGAACCAAAAGGTTGCTGGTTCGATTCCCGGTCGGGGCATATGACTGGGCTACGGGCCAGGTCCCCAATAGGGAGCACATGAGAGGCAGCCACACACTGATGTTTCTCTCCCTCTTTCTCTCTCCCTTCCCCTTTCTAAAATAAATAAATAAATAAATAAATAAATAAATAAATAAATAAATAACTGAAATCTTTTAAAAAACAACAAAACTACAGTAGATATCGGAATGCACACAGGGCATGCTCTGGGAGCATGGTGTAAGGGAGAGAATACACCATAGAAAAGACTAAACCCATGTTCCATATAAACTGAGTGAATCAAAACCAGGACACCCATCTGTCTCCTAGCATGGAGAAAGAGGTATAATCTACCTGGATTATCCAAACTTTCAGCAAAAAATGGGAAGGAGACTAAAGACACATGACAATTAAATATAATTCATAATCTATGAATGGATCCTGGATTAAGACACTAATAAAAACAGCTCTTAAAGACAGTACAGGGGCAACTAAGTAACATGAACAGGGAAAGTACTTTAGAAAATATTTTGGGTTGCAGGGATTGTGCACTAATCATAAGGAAAATTTCATAGACAAGCTAAGTTGCCTTTCAAGAGCAAGGCTCCTGACCTGGCTGGTGTAGCTCAGTGGATTGAGAACAGGCCTGCAAACTAAAAGGTCACTGGTCCCTTCTTCGATTCCCAGTCAGGGCACATGCCTGGGTTGCAGGCCAGGTCCCCAGTGGGAGGTATGTGAGAGGCAACCACACATTGATGTTTCTCTCCCTCTCTTTCTCCATTCCTTTAAAAATCATCTTAAAAAAAAAAAGTTAAAGTCTCAAGTTCAAGATGGCAGAGTAAGAAGATTCTGAGCTTACCTCCTCTCATTGACACGAACTACAACTATGTATATAATATCTCTGAGAATGACCTGAAGACTAGCAGAACAGACTTTCTACAACTACAGACATACTACAAACACTGGGTAGGAGGGGTAGAGACTAAGTCTAGTCAGGACCCACCTTACCCCCCACCAACTCCCCATGTGGTGACTCGAAACTGAGAGGGATATCATAACGGCAGAAGTCATCCCCAAAAGTGAGGGGTCTGATCCCAAGCCTGGGGGATCCGCACCAGAAGAGGAGCCCCTATAACATCTGGTTTTGAAAACCAGCAGGACTGACATCTAGGAGAGCAAAAGGGCTATAGGAAGCCCAGGTTTCTTTCTGAGTCCCAGCACAGAGGCAGCAGTTTGAAAAGCTCCTCAATCACACATGAAGGTGATACACTAACTAATTTTAGGGTGTACGCTGGAGGGACAGGGTATCTGTTGGAACTTTCTCCTGAGTGAGAAGTGCTGGTGAGCACGATTTTCCCTCCTTTCTTTCCTCTCCTTCCACCTAGTTGGTCTGACGCTGGCAGGCACCATTTCTGCCACTCTCCGTTAACCTTACTAACACTGTTCACCCCACCCTCATGCTTCCCTGAGGACTCACCCAGGCTGGCACCCCTCCAAAGTGGCTCCTGTCTTGCCACACCCAGTGGGTGACCTCAGTTGGTATCATCACACAGCAGTGTGTCTCCAATAGTGTGGCTGGGCCTCCCAGCCAACCACACTGAATATTTGCCTCCCATACCAGTGAGCCCACAACAGTTGTGGCCAGGCCTCACAGCCAGTGGGAAAAGGATCAGCCTTGCCTACCAGTGTGTCAATAGGAGGTACAGCCCAGTTACAATAGGAGGCCACACTAGAACACACAGAGAACACTTCTGGAGCACCTGGCTCCGGTGACAAGGGCGATTCCACCACTAGGCTCCACAGGACACCTTCTAAAAAAGGCCACTTTTTCAAGACCAGGAGATGTAACTGACCTACCTAATACAGAGACACAAACAGGCAAGATGAGAGAAAGGAATATGCTCCAAACAAAAAACAGGACAAAACCCTAGAAAAAGAACTAAATGAAACAGATGCAAGCTGTCCATTAGATAGAATTCAAATAGTTATGAAGATGCTCATCACACTCTGCAGACAAGTGGATAAACTCAGTGAGAACTTCAACAAAGAGAAAAAAAGGAAACCTATCAGAACTGAAGAATATAACAATTGAAATGAAAAATACATTGGAAGGAATAAACAGCGGATCAGCAATCAGGAAGAGAAGATAGTGAAAAACACCCAACTGGAAGATCAAAAAGAAAAAAGAATGAAAATAGCCTAAGGAACCTCTGTGACAACATCAAGTGTACTAATATTTGAATCATAGGGGTTCCAGAAGGAGAAGAGAGAGAGCAAGGGACAGAAAATCTACTTGAAGAAATAATGGCTGAAAAGTTCCACATCCTGGCAAAGGAAATGATATCCAAGTCCCAGAAGTACCGAGAGATCCAAACACGGTGAACCCAAAGCGACCCACACCAAGACACATTATAATTAAATTGTTAAAAAGTTAAAAATAAAGACTTAAAAGCAGCAAGAAAAAAAACAAATAGTTCCATACAAAGGAATGCCCAGAAGACTAACAGCTGATTTTTCAACAGAAACTTTGCAGGCCAGCCCTGGCCATATAGCTCTATTGGTTAGTGACTTGTACTGACATGCCAAGGTTGTAGGTTTTGTCCCCAGTCAGGGCACATAGAAGAATCAACCAATGAATGCATAAATAAGTGGAATGACAAACAGATATTTTTCTTTCTGTCACCCCCCCAAAATCAGTAAAAAATAAATAAATAAATAAAAAAATAAAGGACTTTGTAGGCCAGAAGGGAGTGTCACAATATATTCTACATGATGAGAGGAAACTCCTACAACCCAGAATACTCTACCCAGTAAGGTTATCATTCAGAATTGAAGCAGAGATCAAGATTTTCCCAGACAAGCAAAAGCTAATAAGTTCACTGCCACTAAACCAGCATTGTAAGAAATGTTAAAGGGAATCCTGTAAGTGGAAAAGGAAAGGCCAAAACTAGAAATAAGAAAATATATGACAAAAAAAATCTCCCTAGTAAAGGGAAATATAGTAAAGGTCATAGACCAACCACTTATAAATTCAGCATGAAAACAATTAAAACTGCAGTAAGTATATATTCATCAATAATTACTTTAAATGTAAATGAACTAAGTTTTCCTTTTGAAAGACACAGAATGACTGAATGGATTAAAAAAAACAACGAAGACTCTTCCATATGCTGCCTATGTGAGACTCACTTCAGATACAAAGACACACACAGACTGGAAGTAAATGGATGGAGAAAGATATTTTATGAAAATGGAAATGAAGAAAAAAAAGCTGGGATAGCAATACTTTTATTAGACAAGACAGACTTTAAAACAAGGGCTGTAACAGTACACAAAGGAGGACCCCGCAATTTCACTTCTGGGCACTTACCTGACGCAAATGAAACACTAATTAGAGAAGATACACGCAACTCTATGGTCACCGCAGCAACACTTACAACAGCCACGATATGCAAACAACACAGGTGTCCGTCAGATGAACGAATGAAGAAGAAATGAACATGTGTGTGCACACCCGCACACAAGGACGTTACTCAGCCATGAAAAGGGATGAAACCTTGCCATTTGTGGCAACATAGACAGAGGGAATTATGCTAAGTGAAATAAGTCAGAGAAAGACAAATACTGTATCATTTTATTTAAATATGGAATCTAAAAAACTAAACAAATGAACAATCAAAACAAACAGACTCATAAATACAAAAAAACTGACAGTTGCCAGGGGAACGGAGGATATGGGCAAAAAGGTGGAGTTATAGCATAATTACGTAATGGGAATGTACAGTACAGGATAGAGAACACAGTCAATAATAGCACAGTAACTTTGTACAGTGACACATGGACACTGTACTCTCTGTAGTGATCACTTTGTAAGGTATATGAATGTCAAATCACTATGTTGTGCCCTGAAACTAATATAATACTGTATGTTAACTATACTTTAATTAAAAAAGAATTTACAGTCCAGAATGAAAGAAGAAAATATTCTGGTATAAATGTTACCTTTCCTGGGCCTAACTATGATGCTGTGGTTACTGGAGAATGAGAAGGGAATCAGAGATTGGAGGGAGTGATTCATTTTTGCCCAGGGTTTTCACACAGTCAAGCTTTAGGGCCCAGTTTCCATACACCCACCTCATTTGCCAGTGGTGCCAGACAACTAGGCCACTGTCAATAGCTATGTTTCTTCCCATTTTTAAAAAATTTTTATTTTATTTATTTATTTTTTAAAAGATTTTATTTATTTATTTTTAGAGAGGGAAGGGAGGGAGAGGGTGGGGGGAGGTGGGAGGGAGGGAGAGGGGGAGGGAGAGGGGGGGAGAGAGAGAGAGAGAGAGAGAGAGAGAGAGAGAGAGAAACATCAATGTGCGGTTGCTGGGGGACATGGCCTGCAACCTAGGCACGTGCCCTGACTGGGAATCAAACCTGCGAAGCCTGGTTCACAGCCCGCGCTCAATCCACTGAGCTACATCCGCCAGGGCCCCATCTTTTTTTTAAAAAATTATTTCTTTATTTTTAGAGAAAGGGGAAGAGAGGGAGAGAAACATCAATGTGTGGTTGCTTCTCACATGCCCACCACTGGGGACCTGGCCTGCAACCCAGGCACGTGCCCTGACTGGGAATCAAGCCAGCAACCCTTTGGTTCACAGGCTGGTGCTCAATCCACTAAGCCACCCCAGCCAGGACTCTCTCCCCATCTTTGATGGCCAACTCCCTACCTAGCAAGAACTCTTACCCTACTGACCCCTCTGCAATGTCTGCCATCTTTTCTATGGCTAAGATACCACTCTCCAGTGCTGACCATACTGGGGGTTCTCTCCTGGGGCTGGGGCAACTGTGGACCCCACTAGTTTCTAGCTGAAGACAACACTGTCTCTCCCCATTTCAAGCATCATCTTAGTGGGACACCACTTAAAAACCTTCAATGAATATAACAACCAAATAAATGATGGTGGTCCTGCCCAGGCAGCTCAGTTGGTAAGAATGTCACCCTAGAGGCGGAAAGGTTGCGGGTTTGATCCCTCTTTAGGGCACATGCCTATGTTGCGGGTTTGGTTCCTGGTCAGGACAAGCATGGTAGGCAACCGATCGATGTTTCTCTCTCACATTGCTATTTCTCTCCCTTTCTTCCTTTCTCTCTAAAATCAATGAGCATGTCCTCAGGTGAAGGTTTAGAAACAAAATAGGGTGGGTAGGGACTGAGTGAAAGGGGGAGTTACACATGGGTCTCCAGGTCTTTTCAAGTGTGTGCTCTCGCCATCACTTACAGGACGCCCGAATACCACAGCTCCAGGGTGCAGGTACACTTCCACCACATCGCTCTCGGGCACCACCTGGACCCGCTGCACCTCGCCCTTGGCCAGCATCTCGTTGACAAAGTCGTTCCAGGAAATGCTGCCCCCGCTGGTGCTGAGTGCATTCAGCAGGCTCATGACAACAGCGATGACAAACAAGGTGCGCAGCCGCTCTCGGTACATCTGGTCCTCCCTCTCCTTGCGCCTCCTCTCCTCTGTGAGCAGGGCCAGAGGGGTGTTAGACACAGGCCGCAGGCCAAGCCCACCCTCAATGCCTTACATCCTTCTGCCAGGAAAGCTCAACATTGAGACAGCCATGTTTCATCTCCCAAAAGGTCCTACATTTTGGCCTATTTTTCAACAAAGTGATTTGAGACAAACACTACACATAACCCATTCAAAGTCACCAACATTCCATTTAGAAGTCTCACTGGCTCAGATAATATGAAACCAGTTTTTAAGTCAAAAAGCTTCCCAGGACCACCACACAGTAGACCCCTGCACTGAAAACACATCTGACCCAAGCTGTAATGAATTCAGGAACTCCACGTTGATTAGATTCTGAACATCATCAGTAGAGTACTTTTGATACATGTGTGTAAGTTATTAATCACATTAAAACAAATACCTTCTACCTTCCTCCTAAACAAACAAAATACTACAGCCTTCCTCCTAAATCCCCAGTCAGATAAGTCACCTCCTCTGCTGAGACGGAGGGGAGGTGCTGTCTTTTATTTATGTGGCGCTTTCTGTGGTCATGGCCCACTTAGCCCAGCCCTTACAACCACCAGGCACCTGTGTTTATAACGAGGAGGGCCCAGACCAGGAGGCCCCATCTAGCTCGCCGGCATAGTGACGGCCATCCTTCCCAACACTACAACTAGATTTTATCACGTTTGTCGTTAATGATGCCCACTGAGAAATATAAACACAACCCTTCACCAGTTCTGACCAACATGGGTCCAGACCTACCTCAGCAGTCAAACCTTCAACCATTTCTTTTGTCCTCCCCACAATCCATGTGCTCCTTAATGCACAAACATGCTCATCTGCTCAGGTAAAGAGCAGAGAGGACCCAGGACAGATGTAGGGCTCAGCCCAAAGCCTGGGGTAAAAGGTTCACCCCAGGCTGCACATGTGGTCACTTTTCTAAGAACAAGAGCACAGCTGGAACCCAGTGTGCACCCGCTCCTCTCTGCACTGCCTGGAGGTGTCACCCACAAACACACTACCTTCCTCTCCAACCATCAGTTTAGAGGAACTCAAAAGGTTTTTAAATCAGCTTAAAAAAATAAATGACAAAACAGAACAGTAAAACAAAGAAATTCAAAAGTTGGAAAAAAAAAACCACAAATGAAACCTAAGGCCCTAGCCAAGTAGTTCAGTTGGCTAGAGCATCATCCTGATAAGCCAAGGTTGCGGGTTTGATCTCCGGTCAGGGCACATACAAGAAGTAACCAATGAATGCACAAATAAGTGGAACAACAGATTGATGTTTCTCTCACTCTCTCTCTCTCCCCCCACTTTCTCTCTCTCTCTAAAAAAATCATCAATTAAAAAAACCCTAGTGAGGCTGTCTTGGTAATCATTTTGAAAACGTGAAGGTAAATCTGAGATACCATATCTTGTTAAAATAGACTACAGTAATGTATCTAATATGTAAAGCTCACATTCACAAAAGACAGCTAAATAAAGGCTACCACTTCTTTTGAAAAACAAATTTATGTTCTTGGGTGGGTACTAATTCTTTAGAAACCATGTACTTCAAATACTTAATTTTCAGTCTTCTTTTCTTTTTTTAAATTTTATTTATTTATTTATTCTTAGAGAGAGGGGAAGGGAGGGAGAAAGAAAGGGAAACATCAATGTGTGGTTGCCTCTCATGTGCCTCCTACTGGGGACCTGGCCCACAACCCAGGCATGTGCCCCGACTGGGTATTAAGCTGGTGACCATTTGGTTCACAGGCCGGCACTCAATCCACTGAGCCACACTAGCCAGGGGCCAGTCTTATTTTCTAATTAACAACATTGACAGTCATCAAACTACAACACAGTGATATGAATGAGGCTCATGTCAACACATCTATCCTTCAGAAGCTTTATATGATCAAAATGTCTATTTTCAATACATTTAAGACACTGAATTTGTGAGTAAGTCCCCTGTTCCTGGCTGGGTGGCTACAGTGCACAAATCAACTGTTGTTCCTCAATTCTCTGCACATAACCCACACCCTACATGAAAGGGATTTAAAGCAATTCTGTGACTCACAACCATCTGTTCATAGAGTGTTAAAAAGGTCTACAATTTTCAAAAGATACAGCTTGGTGTTAAATAAGACAGCTTTGCAAGAATGTCTAAAAACAATAAAAGAGCAGCTTAGATGTGGAGTCCAATAAACACCTGTTCTGTTTTTTCACAAAAGTCCAATTCTTTTCAAATAAAAACCAGCCTGGTGTACACATCACACAGCCACACCCTTAGCATAGGCTGTCCCCAGTTCACTCCTCATTATCATCAGCTCCTAGCAGCCACCTTGCACCTTAGGGATCAACTCGCCTCAGACTTACCTTTTTATTTCCTTCACCTTTTACATGATCACCCAGTCCCAGTTCCAGAGTAGAGATGACATTTAAGATTTGCAAGTGAGTTCACTATGAACTGCAGCTGGGGGCTGACGCAGGACCAAGTGGTCCTCGTATGAGACAGTGATCTCCTACTTTCTTCAAGGCCCTACAATGTACCCTCCTCCCCTCTGGGGACTGCTTCTCAAGCCTGGGGAAGTGAAAACACTAACCAGGTGTATAGGGGGTTGGGTTCAGCCAAGGAGTTCTGGTGCCTTCCTCCCACCCCAGAACTCTGACTTCAGGGTAGATCCAAGATTCACTTTTTCCACACAAAAAACCAGAAATGCCACGTGCCTTTAGGCATTCTGAAGACAAGGGACACAGGTGCTGACAGAAGCATCCCTAAAAGGACCAATAGGAAGGATCCAGCAATGGCATTTGGAGATTGGGGCAGGTTTGCTCAAGGCATGGGGAGCACAGGTGCCTGGGCTTGACCGACTTCTAAGACTGGTTTCCTGATGCTTAGAATGTATAAGTGAAGACAACCAAACTAGCCATTTTTCCAGAAGATCCAACAAAGCTACCTTCATCATCTTCAGGGGTCCTCCCCTTGGACTCATCATGGTCCTTAGTCTTCTGCTTCCTCCTTGAGGTGTTAAAATAGTAAGTGCCACCTACAAGGAATTGGGAAACTGTTTAACAATCAAGGTCTGCAACTACAAGGGAACACTTACGAGAAGAGTATATTCTTGAATAAACAAATCAAAACTGTAGCTATTTAAAACCTATAAGATCTAGAATAGTACAGTATTTACAAATCATAGAATAATAAACTACTGCAAGTTATGAAGTATCTTTGTAATTTAAATTAGTCAATGTGAGAAAATGCAAATTAATTATGAACATAAATTTGAGAAAGTATCATGAGTTTGTTGGAAAAAAATCCCTTTAATATATACGATCACTTTAATTTTTTAAATTTGATTTTAAAGGGAGAGAAGAAGGGGGAAGGAGAGTAAGAGAGAAGAGAGAAAGAAACATCGATCATGCCCTGGCTGCTGTGCCTCAGTGGATTCTGTGACAGCCTGTGAACCAAAGGGTTGCCAGTTCCATTCCCAGTCAGGAGACATGCCTAGAGTGTGGGCCAGGTCCCCAATGGGGGCGTTTGAGAGGCAAGCACACGCTGATGCTTCTCTTTCTCTCTCCCTTCCTCTCTCTCTAAAAATAAATAAAATCTTTGGGGGGAAAAAAGAAAGAAAGAAACATCGACTAATTGTTCTGCTTATTTATGTATTTACTGGTTGATTCTTGTAGGTGCCATGACAAGGGATCAAAACCACAACCTTCAGCCCTGGCTGGTGTAGCTCAATGGATTGAGCACGGGCTGTGAATCAAAGGATCACAGGTTCGATTCCCAGTCAAGGCACATGCCTGGGTTGCAGGCCGCAGTCCCCAGCAACCGCACATTGATGTTTCTCTCTCTCTCTTTCTCCCTCCCTTCCCTCTCTAAAAATAAATAAATAAAATATTAAAAAAAAAAACCCCACAACCTTTATGTATTGGAATGACACCGTAACTACTTAGCTGCCCAGCCAGGGCCTGTACAGTCACTTTAAATGAACTTAAACAAATGAATGACACAAGTGGCTTTGGCACATGCAATAAGGCAGCAAGGCAACAGTCACCATCACCAATACTGGATCACATAACACTCCTCAAACAAAAGGCTCTGCCTTACTTAAGGTCTGAACAAATCAGTATCAAAAATGGGGAGAAAGATTCTCAAAAGATGACTGAGTTGTACTTTTCTTCGCTGACATTAACAGAATCACAAGTA
Organism: Tonatia bakeri; assembly: GCA_004024845.1. NCBI lineage: Eukaryota > Metazoa > Chordata > Mammalia > Chiroptera > Phyllostomidae > Tonatia > Tonatia bakeri. The sequence goes on from PVIA01004303.1 coordinate 123,903, forward strand.
AAACTATCTTAACGGCCACCTGACACAGTTCAGGCTATTTGAAGAGTGAAGTGTGTGCCACCGGTGCATGTGCAGACTTAAATGAGAAAAAGCAGACAACAGATGTGCAAACTGCCCCCAAGCCACAACTCTTCCTCACCGTGTGTGGGTACCGGGCTATTTATGTACATTAGGAAGTCAGAAAATTTTACTTTTTCCCTATTCCAACTGGATAAAGGGGGGAGTAAAATTACAGATGGCAATTCTTGAGATCCTTTGACCTCAGGTCAAGAAAGAACAGGATGTGGAGTCTCACTGAACGGGGCAACTCTATTGTGAGAGCAAACTGTTTCCTGGCTGCTTTTAGCTTAGTTACCTTCTGGGTATGAAACACACAAGCCACTCTGCAGAACCTTATGAGTACTTTTGGAGCTTGCTGGAGAACATGACAACACTTTTCAAGCAGGCCAATTATTGTTATACACCAGAACTGAAAAAAAAAAGGAAAGAAAAAAAAAAAGGCCCTGGCCAGGTAGCTCAGTTGACCAGAGTGTCATCTGGATACGCCAAGGTTGCAGGTTTGATCTCCAGTCAGGGCACATACACACAGCAATGAATGAATACATAAATAAGTGGAACAACAAAGGGATGTTTCTCTCTCTCTCTCTCTCTCCCTTCCTTTCTCTAAAATCAATAACTAAAAAATTTTTTTTTAATCTCAAAATAAGCAAAAATGACCTGTTCTGATCTTGGACAATCTTCCTTTTTGTAAACTTCATTTCAGAGCACCTAAGGGCTCACATAAATAGAAGCCAAAGCTCCTATTAGCAATTTCATTTTTCTATCAGTGTCAAACCAGCAACATTATCCTAATTTATTTACAAATAGCACAGGCTTTGCCTGTCACTTCTGTCTTTCAGTAAATACACACCTAAAAGCTTCCAGAGTCTGACTGGATTCTGTACTAGATGCTGTTTCAATAATAATCCATGGATCCCTTCAAAGGTAGGAGTTAGCCGTCGCAATTGCAAACTCTGGAAAAAAAAAAAATGATACCCAGGGTCAGTCACATTAACATTATAGCACACCAAAGCAATGTGAACTAATTCCCTGATGCAAAATATTTCTAAAAACTCAAATATTTATATATTTGTAATGTTTATTTTGCCCTGAAATGTGAAGTAATAGTCTGATCATTACTTTGAAGTTTTGATGTCACATCAAAAGAAAAAAAGCCCTGACCAGTGTGGCTCAGTTGGTTGGACGTCATCCCACAAAGTAAAAGGTTTGATTCCCGGTAAGGGTGGTGGGTTCAGTTCCTGGTCAGGGTATGTACAGGAGGCAACCCATCAATGTTTCTTCCTCACACTGATCTATCTTTCTCTCCCTTCCTCTCTCTCTAAAAATCACTAAAAACACATGCTTGGGTAAGGATTAAAAAAAATAAAAAGATACCAAAACATCAAGAGCAAGTGAGAAAGTCAGAGAAACACTGAACTAAAGGAATGGAGAATTAGCTACCATCCTGTGCTTCCAGATTCACAACTCTCCTGCAGTACAAAAAGAGCAGAGGCTCGGAAATGCCTCAGTGACAGACTCTTTGCTCCTGATGTCTCCAGACAGCCACTCGCTGCAGAACACTCTGAGGTACTACAGCAGTTTACCAGCCTGTATTTCCAAAGTTCTGTTTTCAAGATGAGCGTTCTCCCATTTGAATGTGTTTCATGTTCTCAAGGGCCAATTTAACTTTATCTGTGTTGGCAATTTCTTCATTTGTTTCATTATTTATTTTTAATTTTTTTCCTTACCTCGTTCCTGGTCTGCTGCTGCTATGGAGAAAAGTATAACCTTGATCAGTGCTCTTTCATGAGAAGCACATTACATGCAATTTCCTTTAGCAATAGAATAAAAATTCCCAGTCTATACAATTATTGCCCCACTTAACTAATACTACTAATCTTGCCTCAGAAATGACCAGAGATTGTATAAGGGAGGGCCACAGAGTGTGAACTGGGACTAATAAGTAACAACAGTGTGTTAAATATAGCACACACACACACAAAAATCATTCTTCAAAGTCAGCTTCAAAGGCTGTTTAAACTAGCTTACTTAGTTTATTGCTATTATAGCCATTGGTGAGATAATTTGCTTTCATTTCACAAGTGTAAATTGTCTATTTCAGCCTTTATTTTTGTAGACTAAACAAAGATAATTATGTTCCTTCTCAACAGAATTAAAAGCAAAAAAAGCCCTGACCCTGACCAGTGTGGCTTAGTTGGTTGAGTGTTGTCCTATAAAGAAAAGGTCACTGGTTTGATTCCCTATCAGGGAACAACATGGCTGGGTTTCGGTCTGTCCCTGGTGGAGGCATGTATGAGGGGCAACCAATACGTATTTCTCTTGCATAGGTGTTTCTCTTCTCTTTCTCCCTCTTTCCCCCTCTGTCTAAAAATAAAGAAATAAAATATACTTTTTAAATGTAATAGTTGCCCTCAGATTCAGGAAAGTGGCCAGTAATATAGAATCGCATTACAATGAAAACTGGTCCTCAAGTTAGGTAAAAATGTATTAACAATAATAAATTTCACCTATAATGTGAAGAGAAGAGTAGGGGAAAAACAGCAGCCAAAAATGCACCAGTACTTAGGGTTTGCTTTCAGGATTAAATGTCGACCTTAGCATGACCTGGAATACAGCCGCCAGCCACACAGAGGGTGCTCCATGAATTTGTGTCGATAACATCTGAAGTTACACGACGAAAGTTAAATACGACTACGTAGTATTTTGCTCACTCAAATCCCTCAGGCGGCCACTAACGTCTGTGGCCAACGCCACTACGGAAAGCACTAGAATTCAACCTGATGGTCTCAGATCTGTGCGAGCCGAGTGTAAAACACTTTTCTGCTTTATAATAGAGAAACTCTTATTGCTTTCAATTTTAAAACGCAAGGACGACGGGCAAACAACACACAATATACAGGCTGGAAACACCCAAACCGGGGTCTGTACCCATGCTGGGTCTCCTCCCGGACCCCGCCGGAGCGGCATCTACGCGACCGGGATTACCTGCAAGGCTCGGCCTCCAGCCCCATCGACACCCATTGGCGTCCTGTGGACGAAGTACGGCCACCTCCTCCCGACCCCAGCGTAGAGCCCCAGGCCCCAACCCGAGCAGGGGCCCCGCAGCCAGTCGGAACCCGAGCCCTGGCCCTGGCGGAAAGCACGCAACAGAAGCCACGAGGCCGCCATGTTGGCCCGGAAGCGGCGCCGGCGCAGTGGGAGCCTCCTCCGTGCGCCTGCGCGATCGGGCAACCGCGGGGCGCCCGCGTAGCTGGCAGCGTTAAGGCTTCCTTTCCTTCCTCCAGTTTCCAGAATTGTGCGGCCTACTGGCGTCGGTCTGACTGGGATTGCCTAGCAGTTTATTGAGGTGCCACCTGGTGCTGGGGACCGCGAGTATAGCTGCAGGCTGGCGGGCCCGAGAGGAAAGGTATAGCGACCCGGCGCGGGGCCGCTGGAGTTTGGGGGGAGGGATTGGCTTCAGGTAGCGTCGGGTCTCCGAGTGGAGCGAGGAAACCGAGGAGGGTACGTGAGCAGACAGAGGAATAGGAATACGATCCGACCCTGCCACGTTTTGGCGCGAGGAGCGCGGAGAGGGCACTTCTCGCAGATGGATTAAAAGGGAGGACCCTGAAAAGGAGGGTGTGGAATAACCCCAGCTTGGGCAGATGTCTGGAATCTCGCCCTACAGATGTTTAATTTTGAGTAGACAACAATCTTCTCAACTGTCTTCTGAAGGAAGGCTGAGTCGTTTCTGGAAGTCATTCCCAGTCCAGATGGGCAAGATCACCTCCCGGACACTACAGTCCACTCGCTGCTCTTGGGGAACGAGCAGTGAGGCGTGTGGTTTAATCCCAGGCTCAGGCAGTGCACGTGGGGGGGAGGGGGGTCCTGACCTTGGCCGGCCCCTTCCTGACTTTACCCATTCCTTTCAGGCCTACCTTTGCTCTGTGGTTGAATGCTTAGTCTGAGACTGCTGATTACGGAGACCTGAAAAGCTTGTTAAGCAGGAAAAGCAAAGATTAAGGTGGATGTATTATGGAGGTAGGGTTATGGTGACATACTTGTTTCTGTGCTTTTCTGTATTCCCTGAATTCCTAAGGATGAACCATAATAATAACCATTTTCTTGAGTGCTAACTAGTGTCTGGCTCCATATCAAGCATTCCTATCAATATCTATTTTAGAGATGAGGAACAGACTCAGAAACATTCAAAGTAATCTGTCCAAAGTCACATCTGAGAAGTGACGGCAGAGTTTCAGACCGGGGCTCACTGGTTTCTGAATCACTCACCATGCCTTAAGTATTACAAAGTAGCATGTATGACTAGTATAGCCTTCCCCTCCCTACACCCTGAAACTGGGAAGGTTTGGGGACATTTTTTTGTTTAATTAAATGCCCTGATTATTGGTCCTCGGCTCTCTGGCAGCCACTGCTTTTGCAGAAGTTATTTGTGGTTCATTGAGTAAGCAGCCACTAAGCAGAGAGCTGCCCGAGTTACACAACTGAACTGCCCTTCTTTTTATTTCTTGTCCTCTTAGAATTTTCCTTCACAAACAATCCATTCTCCCCAGTTTCCTCCTTCACCATGTTTTTTCTTGGTTAAATTATCCCACCCACTTTTTACCTTCTAGCTCATTGTGTCTTGCCCTCACTCTCTCCCCAGACCAGTCCTGTGACTGTAACCAAACTTACCAGGGTGGTTTCTCGCGCCTTATGGAAGCTTGTGCAAAGCCTCCCTGACAGGAAGTGACCAAGCTCCTCAACCTCGGGCCTGTTCCCTCATCACCCAGTGCAGGGGATTTGTGACTCAAAGCCTCTAACAAACTTGAATGTGTTTGGGAAAAGTATAAGATACAATCCCATCAATATTGTTTGAAATAAAATTGTTATTGTGCTTCAGCCACTTTGCCTGGTGATTCATTTGTAAGCAGTGCAGGGTGATGGCAGAGGGCCAGCTTCTGGAGAAAGAACACTGGCTTCTGTCCTTGTCAGCCCATGACTTAGAGCATGTTATTAACTTCTCCAAGCCACAATTTTCTCATCAGTAAAATGGGGATGATAATTATCTACCAAGTGAGGCTAATATCAGCCTTGGGTCTCCCACAGAGTTGTTGTCAAGATAAAATGCAATTAAAGTGTGTGAAAGCCACTTGTGAACCAGGAAGGCATTCATATCCAGGAGTTACTTCTAGGATGCTGTGGGAAATGAGGTTCTGGGAAAAGACTATTGATTCATTTATTCAAACATTTATTTAACAAATATGCTTTGAAGGCTGGCTGTGTCCCAGGCCTCAGGCGAGTGGTAAATCATGACTCTGAACCCACCTGCTTCAGTCCCACCTTTGCAGTAGCTCAGAGCAGAGGCTCCTGTGCAGTAGGGATTGAAAGATTCAGGTACCCCATGCCCTGGACCTAGAGGAGAAGGCTTGTAGAAGAAAGCTGGCTCACTGTATCTAACTTGGCTCTCAGGCCCTGCTTCATCTCTCACCAGGACATTAAGTTCATTTTCAGCCATTTCTGTCACCACTATGTTTTTTTGGAACTTTGCAACTTCTGTTTACTAATTTGTATTTCCTCAGCTCTCTGAACTCTGTGTTTATCAGGATGTTTCAACGTGGCTTCCCTTAACCGTCTGAGAAGCAATCTCACAGTGAACATCCAGTTTGATTTGGGGTATGTCCTAGGTCTCTGCACTGCCACCCTGATACCAGATGCCATTTGTTCTAGATCCAGTTCAAGATCCATTAGCAAGCCCTGACTGGTGTGACTCAGTTGGAGTATCATCCCAGAAAGCAAGGTCAGGGCACATGCCTGTGTTGTAGGTTCAGTCCCTGGTTGGGGCTCACGTGAGAGGCAGCTGATCGATGTTCCTATCTTACATGGATGTTTCTCTCCCTATTAAAAAAAAACCCACAAAAAACAAACCCTGCCCTGGCTGGTGTAGCTCAGTAGATTGAACGCAGGCTGCAAACCAAAGGGTCCCAGGTTCGATTCCCAGTCAGGGCACATGCGTGGGTTGCAGGCCAGGTCTCCAATGGGGGCCACACGAGAGGCAACCACACACTGATGTTTCTCTCTCATTCTCCCTCCCTTCCCCTGTCTAAAAATAAATAAATAAAAATCTTTTTAAAAAATCCACGAGCAAAATGAGCCTCAGGAGCTGTAGAAGGGCCACTCTTTCAGCCTGGGCTTCCTTAAGGGGACAGGAACAGAGAGTGCATCTGTTCCACTCCCATCCTGAGAACTCCACTCTCTGTTCCTCAGCATGGTGGAGTCCTTGCTCAATATTAGCTAAAGGGCTTCAGGCAAGCTGCTCTTGGAACATCTGTTGGTGCCTTGCCTGTAAAATAGGAATAAAACCTTAGCAGTCTGGAGACAGAAGTTGATCTTTTTGGTTTTAAGATCTAGTCTTCCTTATTAATATCAAAAATAATTACTTGCTCCTTTCCAAATTAGGCAGCTTGGCAGCAACTAAACTTCTAAACATTTTTTAAAGCTCAGTTGCTTCCACACTTACCCTGGCCTTTGAAGCCCTTGGACTGTTGCACAATATAATTGCTGCACCGTAGTCATGAAGGTGAGCTCATCCTGCTGAGGCTAAGTCACACAGCTTTGAATGACCTGGTCTACAACTAGGTATTTGCCTAATATTAGGGTGTCTTCTATAAAATATACTCCCTTGTGGAATGTCTGAATAAACTTATCTCTGAATTTTGTTAAACTTTGTTTCTGAACTAAAGATCTGTCTTAGGAAACTATTTCTTTTCATCACTTGTGAACTGGGTTTTACTCATCACATGTGCAACAAGATGTCATAATCACAGATTTCATTCTTGAAATGATGAAAGTCCATTTCTACTAGCAAAAAAATTGTACAGGAATTTGCATTTGACTAAATAGCTACATATTCCACAATATTTCTTAAGACTCTTTGGTGTGGGACTTTGGACAGATATTTAGGAGAGCGCTTGAAAGGGCAGGGTCTGTACCCTCTCCTCATAATTTTAACTCCATAACTAGCCAGTACTTAGCAAATTCATTAATTTAACCACTTACTCTGTTGATTGTATCAGCTATCTATTACCTTGCAACAAATTACCCTAAAGCTTAGCAAGTTCAAACAAGTAGTGCTTATCTCATACAGTTTCTGAGGGACAGGAATCCAGGAGTGGCTGACTGGCTAGTTCCAGCTGCTCAGGGTCTCTCACATGGGTGCAGTTGAACTGGCAGTGCTACAATCATTTGATGCTTGTCTAGCAGTGGAGAATGGGCTTTTAAGGTGAAACCCTCGCCTGGCTCCTCACCGAGTGGACTCTCCATGGGGCTACTACCATGATATGGTACCATGTGGCAGGGACCGCCTTAGGGGGCGGGGTCATTGAGGGTCAGCTTGGAGGCTACTGACCATAGTGATGATTATAGCAGATATGTGTTGTTCAGACTTGCTCAGCAAAATGCCCCAATTATGTGATCCCAGTCTTTCATAGTGTCACGTTAATGACACATTATTGGTTTAGGAATGGGAAAGTCAACTGTGGACTACAGATTGGAGATATAGCCAATTTGATCACTAGCCACAGCCCAGAGAAATCCTTCCTTGGGACTTCTATTTGAAGATAGAGAAGGGACCTTGCCTTTGGGGTGCTGGAGTAGAAGGATAAATTCAGTGTTGCTGGCACCTTTCCCACCCCAAGGAGAAAGCCAGCCGTGGTTGGAGAGAATGCGGCCCACATGGAGAGCGGGGTAGCCGAGGCTTCAGGAGAGACTTGGGACAGCCTGTTTGAGTCCCTAGATCCAGTCACTGCAAATGAGATACCTGTTTTTCCTTATTATGAGTCCACCCCCTTGTTCTAAGGCAAGTTTACACTGGATTTTCATATGTTCAAGTTGGGGTTTTCCTGTCCAGGTCTGTTAGCCACTGTGGAGTCACTGCTGACCAGCGGTCTAGGGTACCTTCTCAGCTCCCCAGTGTGGGTTCAGAAGCCTTATCTGGGTTCAGTTACCATTACAGAAGGACCATGTCTGGTTGTCCAGTTTATAGCACATGCCTACAAGTTACTAGCCAGATAGCTCTCTTTCCCAGGGGTTACTTATTATGGGAATGATAAGCAATTTATAGCAAGAAAAAGTTAGCTTGTCTGTATATGGTCTACCAACAGTTTTCAGTTGAATGTGTCAGGTAGCCAACAGGATTCTCTATTTGCTTGTCTCTGGCCAGCAAATGTAGCCAGTGATCAGACTGGCTGTATCTCCACTCTATAATCCACAGCTGGCAACTGTCAGCAGAGCTGTTCCATTTAGACATCTTGAACAGAGTCTGCTCTCTCCCTAAAGGAGGACAGCCCTAGGCCTTTGTGATTTTCCATTAAGGCACAGAATATTCTCCAGCTGGCTGGGCCTGAATCCTGAAAGTCTAGGGTCATGATGGTTTTTTAGCAAATCAGTGGTAGATCTGCCTTTGTAGAAGTTCCCATGAACCACAATGAATTTGGACAGTCACAGTGTGGTAGGGAAAAAGATTCAGTGGCAAGCGAGCATTCACAGATATCCCTGCCTTTTCTGCCAATCTGCTAAAGAAAATTTTGCTTTGTCAATTCAGAACTTCCTAATCCATCCTCAGAGATTGCTAGTCCATTCCTGGATGTTTGGTAATGCAGAACAAAAAGAGAAAGGACAAAAATAGGTCAAAAGAAAGGAAGAGAGATGCAAGAGGATGGAGAAAAGCCACACCAGAACTATTATGGTCCTAAACCATAATAGTGGGCAGAGGGGAAAAGGGAGTGAAAGGGGCAGGTGGGTAGAATTTCACGGGGTGAGTTTTTGGAGAGACTGGTGCGAGTCTCCCAAAGCAGTTACAGAGAATGAAGAACTAGAGAGAAAAGGAGATTTTTATGGAATAAAATGACATTGTCTTTAACACATATTTACTGTGTAGCCAAGTCCCAGATACTGTGGACATAGCAGTAAGCAAAATGATGCTTGTCCTCAAGAAGCTTCCATTCTAGTGGCAGAAGAGAAAAAATGTGAAATGAGTCAACAAAGCACAATGAGAAGACTGAGTGGCCACAGAGATGAATAAAGCTTGAGATA